>NXFB01000862.1:24280-36219 GCA_002525835.2 Ipomoea batatas
TTTTCCTGCGTTCCAAACACACCCTTAATTAAGTCTCTTTTAAAAAAAAGGCATATAACTAAGTCTTATTTTTTAATAATAAGTCTTTTAAAATATAATTAAGTCTTCATTTTTTCAAATTAAATGAGTAGATAAAATATAATAATTATGTAAATATATAGAGAACACACTAACAACCATAGATCAATAAAATTGTTATCTTTATTAAAAAAAAAAAAAAGCACAAAGGCAACGGATTAAATAAAAACGTTGTCTTTTTAAAAATAAAGACTGAGGAAAGGCAACGGATTTAAACAAACCGTTGTCTTTGTAGTGTTGTGTATTCAAGAGCACTTAAAGAAAACACACAAATGCCGCATTTGAAATGCCAATGGTTAAAAAACCGTTGTCTTAAAAACCAAAGAGCGTGCAACGACAATGGTTTTATAAAACCGTTATCTTTGTAGTGTTATGTATTCAATTGCGCTTAAAGACAACACACAAACGACAACAGTTAAATAAAATCATTGTCTTTTTAAAAGTAAAGACTGAAGAAAGACAACGGTTTCAAAAAAAATCATTGTCTTTGTAGTGTTCTGTATTCAATAGCACTTAAAAACAACACACCAACGACAACAGTAAAAAAAAGACGTTGTCTTAAAAAAAAACATGCACATAGACAATGGTTTAAAAAAAAACTGTTCTCTTTCTAGTGTTGTCATTTCACAAAGCGCACAAAGACAACACGCTAAAGACAACCGTTAGTGAAAACCGTTGTCTTAAAAAAAAGCATGCACATAAATAACAGTTTTAAACAAACCGTTGTCTTTCTAGTGTTGTCTTTTCACAAAATGCACAAAGACAACACACTAAAGACAACAGTTAAAAAAAACCGTTGTCTTAAAAAAATACGCTCATAGACAACGGTTTTAAAAAAACCATTGTCTTTTCACAAAATGCACAAAGATAGCACACTAAAGACAACGGTTAAGTAAAAGTCGTTGTCTTTGACAAAAGTGTTGCGTCAAAGACAACGGTTTTGGACAAAACTGTTTTCTTTTAAACAAAAGACAACACTTTTGTAAAAAATCATTGTCTTTGTGGTGTTGTCTATTAGCATTTTTCTTGTAGTGCATTGCTTTTGTGTTGCAATAGCTAGTAGCATTCTAATTGTATCTAGCCTTGCAACATGAGCAAAAGTATCAAAGTAATCTATTCCAAAAACTTGAGCATACCCTTTAACCACTAACCTTGCTTTATATACGTTGAGTGACCCATCAGCATTCTCTTTTTTTTTATTACCCATTTCACTCCAATCACTTTCTAATGTTGAGGTTTTTCAACTAACTCCCAAATCTAATTTTTTTTTCAATCATTGTAAGCTCCTCCTGCATTGCTACCCTCCAATTGGGATCTTTCTCTACTTCCTGATATCTTGATGGTTCAAGCATAGCAACGCTGCATCTTTGGTAGATATCAGCAAGTAATCTAGTTCCACGAATAAGAGGATCGTCAATTAACTCATTTTGATTCAAATCATTGGGCTGCTGAATTTCTGCATTATATTTTTCCAACTCCACTTATCATTCTCCATTAAGCTTACATCACTTCTTATTAGAATTCTTCTTGTGTCAGTGATATCTACTATTTTGTATAATAATTCACCCCTTATTTTAGTTGTTTTGGTGTTTATTTTCTTTATCCTAATGAAATTGAGAATTGTTTGTGTGTTATATTTTCTCAAGTGTTGAATTATTCACAAGGAGCAGCAAAGGAAGAGTTTTGGAACATTTTGGACAAGTCTTGGAAGAAAAGGAAATTACCCAGGAAGAATAGGAAACAAGAATAGGACTTGGAAAAGAATTGGAAGTTGCCTCACGACAGTGGGGCAATCTTAGCCTAATTCTCTTATTGATTACGAAAGTAGCTGAGTAGAATTCTTCTGTGCATTGCCCATACATCCCTTGGTTAATTATTCCTTCCTTAATTTTGAGTTTGTTAGAACATCAAGGTTACAATCCCCCTGATCTGGCCCATACCTTTATCATATAGTTTTCACCTTAATCAATTGCTTTCTTTTAGTCTACATCATTCAGTCTTTGTTACTTGGATTCTATAAATTCATATACTCTAGTGCCTGGTAATTCACACAGTTTCGTGCCATAACACCAATCCTCAGCGGAACGACATTACACCCTTTTTACACTCATCATTTGTGCTCATCACATTTTGGCGCCGTTGCCGGGGATTGGTTTATTTGGTTTTGATTGTGTGATTAATTTCTTACTAGCATTAGAGTTAGTGAATTTTAGGAGATCAAGTTTTTATCACAAAAAAAAAAAAAAAAATTGTTGCTAATGTGCTTGCAAGTCTATATCTTTTGATTTGATGGAAAGGGATTCCCATGATGGATCAAGGAGGATACTACGGTTGTCAATCTTATGAGGGCAACCAACATGATGGATATGGAAATCTTTTCCCAACTCAAGCCCCACCTCATACCCATTACTATGATGCTCAATCCCAAACTTTCCATCCACCACAATTCCACCCCCAAAACTCATACTCTCAATACACTCCAAACTACCAACATCAATACCCACAACCTTCACAAGATTTCAATCCACACTACCAAAATCCTTACACACCACATCCTCAGAAGTACCAATCTTTCCCTCAAGAGTTTGGTGCCAATATGAATCAAGAAGTTTTTCATGGAGGTGCATCATCACTGTTCATGCCACAACCTCTTTGGTGTGCCATATGTGGAGGATCACATGAAGCCGAAAGATGCTACATCTTTGATCCTAACTTTCGATATCCAGGCCAAGTTCAAGTACCTGTACATCAAGAACATCAAGAGACATTCTATCAAAGACATCCACAAACAAACCGACCTATTGATGAGGAAACCTTAGCATTGGCTAGGCGTTGGGGAGTCACTATTGTACCTGATGATGACACTGAGGATGTTGGATATCCCATGAGACCAAGTGAGGAAGAACATGTCAATGATCAATGAGAACCTCAAGAGCCATTCTATCAAGAACCTCCACAAGCAAGCCAACCTATTGATGAGGAGATGACGAGGTCCATGATGTATAACTTAATCATTCAAATGAACATGTTACAAGCTCAATTGGAAGATCTTAAGGCTCAAGGAAAAGGCTTGACAACTCAAGAACCCATTCAAGGTTCAATTCCTTATGAAGATGTTATACATGAGTTGTTCACGCCAAGTGAAGGTGGTGATGCAGAGGAGATGGAGGATGAAGCTGATGAAGATGAGAAAGTGAATGATGGAATTGAAATGGAAACTTTGAATTGGGAAGAAAGTGTGGAGTTACAAGGGAATTGTGACAAAGAGCAACTTAAAGATGGTCCAAGTGAAGAAGTGCTCAAGAATGATATAGTTGATGAATTTGGTGGCACAAACGAGGTATGTCTTTCATTTGATGACACTCCCTTGGGTGAGAATTTTAGACTAACTTGGGAACCGGGAGGTGTCAATGTTTTTGAGTGTGGAGGCCCCCATTGGCCAATTTTCATGTCCAAGGATTCTTACTTCATCTTCATGCATAAAGAAGACCCAAGGTTTTCCCTACTTGCTCACGGAAAGGAAAATCAAGGGGAAAATAAGAATGAATTTGGTGAAAGTGTGTGCTTGAATTTTGAGTTCATGAAGGAACAGTGTTTGAGTTTTATGGTGGTGGACTTGTGTATAAAGGAATTTGTTGATGGCCACCATTTGAGGCACTATCTTGAAGAAAAATTTGCTAGGAAGGATGGTATGTTCTTTATTCAATTCAATGATGGTTGATCTTGAGAGGTTGAGTCGAGCTGACGATAGTAAACTTAGCGCTTCATGGGAGGCACCCCATGTTATCCTTTACTTTCTTGCATTTTATTTTATTTAATTTATTTGTTTTATTAGTTAGATTTTAGATTTTGGTCTTTATTTGGTTTTCAAGAGGTTTGGCAATGGAATATTTGAGTGAGAATTGATTTATTTTACTTCTAAGAGAGTGGGGAATGTTTAGAAATTGAGTGTTTATGATGTGTTTAGGTGTTGGAGTGCTTTGGGGATGTTTTGGATTGATCTACAGGTGAAAACAAGCATTTGGCGCGAAAAACGGACTTTTTGCATATAGAGAGCTCGGGGTCACGGCCAACATCACGGCCATGACCCCGCCCGTGACCTTTTCCGCAACTTCCAGTACGTTTTTGCTTATAGAGAGCTCTGGGTCACGGCCAACATCACGACCATGACCCAGCCCTAAAAAAAAAAAAAAAAAAAAAATTGCCTTTATTTTCCCCATTTCCTTGTGTGCACTATTGTTGTTTTCCTCAGGTTCTAAAGTTTTTTTTTCTTCCATTTTTCTTCATTGCATCAAGACTATAAGGTTCAATTTCTTACCTCTTTTAATTTCTCTCTCTATTAGTTTTGACTTTATGCTTCATTATTGATTTTATTCTTTGTATCCCCTCTATTGTGCTTAATTGTTTGTCCATCGAGGACGATGTCCAAGTTTTAGTGTGGGGGGTGCTATTTCTGGTTTGAAAATAAAATTTTTGGTGAACTTTGCTTGAAGGACTCAATGTGCAACACTGTGGATAGTCTATTTTCTTTGTTTTGTGGCTGTAACCACTTTCCTCTCTGCTGGTTGGTGGTTTGATTTGGTGGTTCTTGTGCAGCCTAGCTTGTCAGGGATGATTAAAGGTTGAGCTTGTGTTTAATTCAGTCTCTTGCCAATAATTGGGTTAACCTCTAACCTAAATGTTTCCCCTCTGTGTTATGCATTGCTAGTGAAGGCTTATGTGGAATTCCGGTGATATTTGGCTTGTCATAGCTTGTCTCAGTGCTCTCATGGTGAAGTCTATAATTTGCATGCTTTGAAGTGATTTAGGCCATTGTTGTTAGCCCAAGCCTTTAAACCTACCCTTTATTATAATTGTTTTCCCTAGTTGTCCCCTTTTGAGCCTTGTTTTTGTTTAATAAGTGCTAAGCACTTCACCCGTCTTTGTTATTGTTTTTCTTGTTTACCCATGTTATTTAACCCTTAGCCTTTAGCCATATATTTCCATCCACCCTTAGAGAGAATGTAGCATTTATTCTTTAATTTAGAAGAGATTTCTTTTTGGAGCTTATTCTTGTTAGAACTACTCTTGTTATCTCTGTCCTAGTGTGGGGTTTGGTGAAAGTAATCAGTTGGTTGTTTTGTTTTGAAGAAAAGAAAGTTGTTTGATGGTAGAAAAGAAAAGAAAGAAAAAAGATTGAAAGAAAAGAAAAGAAAAAGTGTCGTTTGAGAAAAAGTTTGGAAGTAATGAAAAGTTTGTGAAAGAAAAGAAAAAAATAAAAGTGCAAATGATTCATGTTGCTAGAAAAGTTGTGTCAAACCCCACTGTTTTAGAGTGTTCTTATGTTCTAAATTGTAGTTTGCTCCATTGTCCATACTTGTAGTATCTCTTCTAGATTAAGTTGTGAATAGGTGTGAAATTCTCTCCTTTGTTCATTTTTCCATACCCCTTCATTGTTAGCCACTCACCCTTAGCCCCATTACAAGCCGAATAAAGACCTACTTGATCTTAGCATGCAGTTTTAGAGTGATCTATGTGAGTATGAAGGGCATGTCTATGGGAGTTCATCTTAAGCCAAGTCTTGCATAATCTCAACTGAGTACATGTGCATACAGGGTTTTAATCTACCTTAATTCGGGTGCTCGGTTATTGGCCTGAGAGGGGAACTCACTTGTGATTCTGAGATGATTCTTGAAGCATGTTAGGTTGTATGAGATGGTTGGTGGTATGATTGGTTGTGCAGGAAGGAAGTGTGATCAGTTGCAGTGTTTGGAAGGTGGATTATCCTTGGTAATTGCTTGAGGACAAGCAAAAGTTCTAGTTTGGGGGAGTTGATATCTACTATTTTGTACAATAATTCACCCCTTATTTTAGTTGTTTTGGTGCTTATTTTCTTTATCCTAATGAAATTGAGAATTGTTTGTGTGTTATATTTTCTCAAGAGTTGAATTATTCACAAGGAGCAGCAAAGGAAGAGTTTTGGAACATTTTGGACAAGTTTTGGAAGAAAAGGAAATTACCCAGGAAGAATAGGAAACAAGAATAGGACTTGGAAAAGAATTGGAAGTTGCCTCATGGGCCCAAGGCCCATCTATCTCCTATATATTCTGAGGTTCCCTTACAGAGTTCTGAACCCTAGTTTTTAGTTTATATTTTCCCCAGCATAGTTTAGACTAGTTTTACATTAGATTATTTTATTTCAAGATTGGAATCAAAGATTGAAGTTGGATTTGTTATTTATCAGATAAGTTTCTTTTCCCTTTTATTTCTTATGATATTTATGGTTATTTATTCTTGTTTTGCTGTGTTTACTCCCATCATGCGGGAGTAATTCGTTTATAGGTTTGGATTAGGGGTTCTTTGTTAATCTTGATGTTCAGTTTATGATAATTGCATAAAGGGATTGAATCTTTTGCCTAGGGTTTATGTTGATTTGGGGATTTCTTTGCAATAGTTATTGGTTTGTGGCCACAATTAATTGCTAGTCTAGGAGAGGGATTCATTACAACGACAGTTGGATGGAGACCTCGAGCCTTACCAATTTCAACCTAATTTTCCTGCTATGAAAGTAGAGGTAATTTTGGGGGCTTACAATGCTTAGGTGCTTAAGGTTATGATTGATGCATCACGACAGTGGGGCAATCTTAGCCTAATTCTCTTATTAATTACGAAAGTAGCTGAGTAGAATTCTTCTGTGCATTGCCCATACATCCCTTGGTTAATTATTCCTTCCCTAATTCTGAGTTTGTTAGAACATCAAGGTTACAATCCCCCTGATCTGGCCCATACCTTTATCATATAGTTTTCACCCTAATCAATTGCTTTCTTTTAGTCCACATCATTCAGTCTTTGTTACTTGGATTCTATAAATTCATATACTCTAGTGCCTGGTAATTCACACAGTTTCGTGCCATAACACCAATCCTCAGCGGAACGACATTACACCCTTTTTACACTCATCATTTGTGCTCATCAGTCAAATTGAAAAACTATATAAGCATTAAATTTTAAGCTATATCCAGCAAATATGTCGGGCTCAGCTCTTTTGTCTAGCTTGTCATGCTTGATTTGTGAAACATGAGTAAAACACAAACAATCGAAAACTTTCAAATTCTTTACTTGTGGTGTATAACCATACCACGCCTCAAAAGGAGTCTTGTCGTCGACTGCTTTTGTTGGTAGCTTGTTCAGCAAAAATACAGCAGTATTTGCTGCCTTTGCCCAATATTCTTT
This sequence comes from Ipomoea batatas, assembly GCA_002525835.2. NCBI lineage: Eukaryota > Viridiplantae > Streptophyta > Magnoliopsida > Solanales > Convolvulaceae > Ipomoea > Ipomoea batatas. Next base: position 31,571 of record NXFB01000862.1, read on the forward strand.
TGGAAGATCCTTCTCATGGAGCATACACCTGGCCATCTCCATTATAGTTTTTTTCTTTCGCTCTCTGGCCCAATTTTATTGTGGAGAGTATAGGGTTGTAAGTTGATGTTCAATTCCAGCCTCCTCACAGAATTTATCAAATTTACTTGATGTGTACTCCTTAACATTATCTGACTTCAAAATTTGAATTTTACAGCCACTTTGGTTCTCAATCCAATTCTTGAATTTGAAAATTACACCTACAACTTCTGACTTGAACCTGAGAAAATAGATACAACACATCCTTGTGAAATCATCAATGAAAGCAACATAGTATTTGCTCCCATTGAGTGAAGGCATTCTATAAGGTCCAACAACATCTATATGGATGAGTTGCAGCTTCTTAGTAGCTCTACAGGCTCTTTTTTTTGAAAGGAAATCTGCCTTGTTTTACAAATTGACAGGCCTTACAACTTGATAGATCCGACTCAATGTGAGGTAAGCCATGAACCAACTTCCTTTTTTGCATATTCAAAATTACTGCAAGATGAAAATGACCGAGCCTTTTATGCCAAGTCTGTATGTTGGTCGTAGTAACTGTATACCCAGCTTGTTTTCAAAGATGACTTTGAATCCCTTCTCAACTAGCGGCCCAAAACTTAGTAAATTCTGATCAATGTCAGAGACATACAAAACATCAAAAAATTAATTTAGTATATGTGCAACTAACTCTCTATGGCAACGTTTTCAAAAAAAAAAAAACTCTCTATGGCAACAATTCCCTTTCTCTTGACAAGAATGCAGTCACCATTACCAATTTTGGCGTTGGATACTTGGGACATTTCCAATTCTCTAAAGAGTTCTTCATCACCGGTCATGTGATTGGTACAATCACTATCTAGGAGCCAGCTATAACCTGNCAAAATATATCTTGAAAAGTTTCTACTTCAAATATTGTGAATAGAGACATAGAGTAGTGAGTGTGTTAAAATCCTTCTACTTAAAGTTTAATGGAATTTCAAACTTAAGTTATGTATATAAAATTAAATAAATAAAAACGTCTTTAATTATTATAGCTAAAAGAACGGCTCTCAGAATTTTGTGAAATTGCTTTAGAGCATAAAGCAAAGCTACGATCTCTAAAGCGTGTGAGAACATGCAGTTAGGATTATGCCGACAATATTGTACTGTAATTAAACAATGAAATGAAGATTTGGCTTTTCATGTTGCAAATCGAAATATATTTTTGTGAGAAAATTGTAATTTTTGTCCCTCCATAATATGTCAATTATCAATGTCATCCCTGAATTATTAGTGGTGTAAATGTTGCCCCTCAATTTTAAAAAATGGTACATATATTGCCCCTCCCGTACCGACACGGAGGCAATATTTACACCATGGGAGGGGCAATATATGTACCAGTTTTGAAAATTAAGGGGCAATATTTACACCACTAATAATTCAGGAGTGACATTGATAATTGACATATTATGGAGGGACATAAATTACAATTTTGCCTATTTTTGTTGATATTAGCCCACCACTCGCTCCTAGGCTAATTATTTAGTGGAACCAGATACAAAATACACAATTTACAGTTGTTATGCCGTGGACCTGGGTCCAATACGACGCCGCTTTACAATTTAAAAAAAAAATTAACGGCGTTAACGGCTCCTCATCGCAACAGAACACAAACTCTACATTCACAGACCCTATACTCCATATTCACAATTTGAAAACTCCACATTCACACATTACAGGGCTATATGTTTAGTAACTATAATACCACTGTTATGCATTCACACATTCAAAACTCTATATTCAGAGGTCCTATACTCCATGTTCACAACTTGGGAACTCCACATTCACACATTACAGGACTACAAGTTGCTAGAACTCTGTTAACTCTACTACAGATTCACACATTCATAACTCTACATTCACAAATTCTATACTCCATATTCACAATTTGAAACCTCCACATTCACACATTTCAGGGCTATATGTTTAGTAATTTTTTTTTTCAAAAAAAATAGTGAAATAGCGTCGTATTGGACCCAGGTCCACCTTGCAAGGTAGGGTGGACCTGGGTCCACGACATAATTTGCCCACAATTTACATACTGAATGATCACAATTTATATATTAACTAGTTATCACACGCGCGTTGCGCGATTAAACCAATGCCCAATGCGTATTTTTAAATTAGTGTTCCTTAATTGGTTAAAGTAGTCATATAATAATGAGAGAGAAAAAATGTTAAATTAATAAAAATCAAAGAAATAGTCTCGATGCTTATATATTTTACTAAAACATAACGAAATTGTAAATAGCTAAATTGCAACTAAAATAAGTAGAAACAAATAAACTACTTACATGGGAGCAAATGGCGTGTCATTATTGTCACTTGTTTGGACACCGGTCTGACCATTTAAAATTCATGTGTAATTGTATTTGTGATCAAGTACTTTATAGTTTGTTCGGACAGGTTTGACCATACATTTGAGATGATGTACTATTTATTGGTTTGTAAAGTGATATCATACATTCCAATGTCATTATCAAACACTATTGATTGAACCCGAGTTTCTTGCATTTAGATATAACATTTACAATGATGTTGGTGGTGAATGAGAACATCTTCAAAACAAAATAATACTAATAATGATAAAAATAAAATAATAATAATAAAGGGAGAAAAATTTTACTATTTACTTACTGTTTTATCCTCAAGTACGATGAGCATATACTTTTTCTCGGGCGTTCTAATAGCGTTTTTTGGTTCGTTTTTCTTAATGACATGAACTGTACAACTCCAGCCCACAGTTTGTGTGTCAATATCAATTAACTTTACTGCATTTGTCATTACTAATATTCTTGTGTCATGGAAAATATGTTTATAAAGGATGTTATAAAATAATATAATGGGAACCACAACATAAATTCAAAAATCATAGATTAGAGAGTTAGGAGTAACTAAGTGTAGATTATTGAGGAATATAATGAGAACTACAACATTACATACAAGGATACACGTATAGATGAACTGATTATACAATAGATATATTTACATAACGATATTGAAGTTATACTACTTCATGAGTATACCATCATTGATTTTAAAAAAAAAAAAAAATTGTAATCATTATGAGTACAAATACAAATAATAGAATTAGCATGATAATATTTTGACAATCATACCTATAGAATGTCAATTAGATGATGTATTGCAGAATATTTTAGGTTTAGTTTTGAGTGAATACCAGTGAGAATGAGAGGGGTTTATATACTGTTGTTTTGGTTAGAATAATGGTTTAGTTAGGAATGTATACAAAATTGTATTATAGAATCTTATTAAGACTTCAATATTCTAATTTTAAGTTAGGAATCTATACAAAATTATATTATAGAATATTGCCAATTTGTTTGAAAACTGCAATATAGAAACAAATTCCTTAAAGAATTTAATGTTAAACTTCCGTTATGTTTAACGGAAAAATTTGGAAAAATTATAAAAGATTAGGATATATTAGGAATTTAATTGGAGGTTGCACAATAAGAAGAACACAAGGTAGAATATGTTATAGCAGACTATTACACCAACATTTTTTTAGTTTCAATTAAGGGTCTAACATTATTGACTCTTATTATAAGTGTAGATAGAAGATATTCACAACTAAATGTTCACAATTTATATACTGAATGAATTGTGAACATTCAGTATCTAAATTATGATGTGTCCACCTTACAAGGTGGACCGGGTCCATGTATAACTATTGCTGCTCCTACGTGGATCAATTTGGCTTCCTTGAATCCTTTCCCTTCTTTGCTTTTCAATCTCTGAGCATTTCTAAGAGGCAAATATTTTAGATGATTTTTTTCAAAACCAAATAGGAAAGAGAATAAAGAAAAGATGAAAGAAAAAATATCTGACACAAAATTTAAAAAATTAAATAAATGAAATGTCACCTATACGTGCCAAGTGGGTGAGTACAGTGCATACGCTAGTGTGCAAATTTTTTTTAAACTTTCTACGAGACTCACCAAAAAAAATCAAATTACTATTAAAAAAATAAAAATAAAAATGATCCTCCCTCCTATCTTCTCTTCCCTGATCCCTCCACCTTACACTCTCTCACACACCTAGTAAAAAAAAAAAAAAAAAAAAACTTACGNGCGTTGTTGAAAGTCACAACGATTTTTAACCGTTGTCGTTGATATATAAGACAACGGTTAAAATCCATCATTCTCACATTCATAGACAACGGTTTTAAACCGTTGTTTTTAACCTATTTTGATTTTAAGCATAATAATATAATAAAAAAAATTTATTCAAACACCATCACCAAGTTTAGATACACAATGTTCAAAATACACAAGAACCAATCACCAAGTCTAAGTACTTTAATGAACAATTCCAATCACCAAGTTTAAATGTTCACAAAGTTCTAATCAAAAGCATACCTACTCTATAACTTATAGAGACTTATAATACTTGCAGCCAAGAAGTCCCAAAGCTCAATATCTTCATATACTTTGACAACTTCTTCAATCAAGCCACAACTTACTAGTAGATCACCAAACTCAATAAATAAGAACCAAACACACAGTTAATACCATAAAGAGAAATGCATAGAGATGCAACATAATAGACAATTATATCTTATTGGA
>NXFB01000863.1:9513-23145 GCA_002525835.2 Ipomoea batatas
ACGGCTATTCACCTCCTCCCGAGCACCCAATCAGTAAAGAACGAAGCCAGGAGCGGAATAAAGCCGTATCAGAGAGCCTCCGATCGAAGAGATGAACGAAATCTCAGTGCCCTCCTCCACTTTGAGCTCAAAGCAACGCGAAATACAGCCAAATCTCTCCGTAAAAACTCAAGAAACGAATGGTACCAACAATCTACTATGGCCTCGTTATCAGCAAAGGAGAAAAAGAAGAAGAAGAAAGAGTGTTTTCTCAGCTTCGAAGAGTCTACAAGAACATGAGGGGCGGTGCCGTTCTAACGTTTTTCCTGGGGAACTGAATCTTTATCACAGATTGCAGTATTGCACGTTAGCTTACGTATATATATGCGCATCTATTGAACTGTAGATTATTGTAATTACCAAATAATGTCATTTTAATTAAAAATATACTAATTATATTAAAATAATAAATAAAAATATACTAATTATATTAAAATAAGAAATAAAAAAAATACTCGGGTAACACTTTTCGTCTTTAAATTATTAAAATAATAGTAGTTCGCCATTCCATAAAAAACCCTTTGTATAGATAGTTGACTAGTTGAGAGAGGCTAAAGACCTTGTGGTCAAGTGGCATCTGATGTCCCGATTAACACTCCCACATGGATTATGGGAGTGGGTTCGAGCCTCAGTAGAATCAACAATCAATTGTTGATATTTTTCTATAATTCAAAGAAAAAAAGGTATCATTTTAAATAACATAATCTATAAGATATATAAACACTCACCAAAGACCTTGTGGTCAAGCGGTATAATTGTGATTTTTCTAAATGAGAGATCACAAGTTCAATTCCCAGTCGGGGCAAACACTCAAAAGAACCAATATAAGTGTCAATTAATTGACTTTTATTAACAACTTATTGTTTCAAAAACGGCTCAAAGCAGCTTTTTTCAATTAACTTTTTGATAAAGTCATTAACCAGCTATCATCTAACTATTAATTTACAAAACATTTTTCTATAATCAGCTAATGTCATCAACTCATCATTCTATAATTAGCTAATGTCATCAACCAGTCAAATTCACTTACCCAATCAACTAATAATTATTTACCAAACATCTCCAATATCGTCATTATACTTTTTGTTTAACAAATTTTTACTTTATTTATTAACAAAACACATGAAACATTCCGTCGAGAATATTATATTGTCATTTATAACTAGTGAATGTTCTTAAATAAAATATTTTTTTTATTAAATTATGACTTGGAGATGATAAACTAGTAAATTATGATAAAATAATAAACTGATCACATTATGAATTAATCAGATAAAATTATATGGAATAATATAAAATTAATTAAGATGATATTATTTTGTACAAATAACATTGTTGGTTGTAAAAACAATATTTAAGTGTAGATTGATATAACTACTTTGAGCACCAATACTTGTACTAAATTTATTTATTTTAAATTTTAATTTATTAAATCTTAATTTATTTTACTTTGTATTATATTTTTTTTTCAATTTTCATAAATAAATAAAAATAAAAATAGTGTCTATATCGTGTTTAATTATAGTTTCTACTTTTTAAGTCGGCAACAATCACTATCATTACTAGAAAATAGAAATTGTATGATCAGCACTGTAACGGCTACTTTTGGTGGGACCACCCAACAGCATCTATAGGCAATTCTGCGAATTCTGGTGGGCCATCCCAATCTCTGTTCAAGTCATATAGTACATAAATATAGAATATACTGCCAAAGAATGATAGTTTGAGCATTGAGGTGTTGTTCAATTTTGCATCATATGTTTTGGAGTGGACAATAAATTTACTTTTAAAGTATTAATAAAACTTGAAATATGGTATATAAAACAATGGAATGGGCTCAAATGAGTAATCAAATTATAAATAAAATTGTAATTAAACCGTCAAACTCATAAAATAATAATTAGATCACTGTTCAATCTAAAATCACGCAATTAAACTAAAATTAACATGTTTCACAAGTTATTGTTGGCATGACAGTTAATTCATTAAAAAATAATTATTTAAAGTTATTTTAAATGAAATAATTTTCAAAAAAATCCCCCTCCCCGACCTTCATCTATGGCTAGAGGTTTTTTTTTGTTTGATTAAAATAAATTTAAAATTAAAATTCTAATGAATTAATCATCATGTCAATAATAATTATATTACAAAAATATGTCTTTTTTTGTTTAATTATATTATTTTATATATTTTATAAATATCATTATAGTTTTTTTTTTATTAGTTAGATGACCTGATTGTAAATTTGCGTGTAGCTCAATAGCTTATTTGAGTATGATTCCTTTAACAAATGAAACAACATTTTAATGTTACATTCCAACAATCTCAACTAAATACATAATGTAGTCCTCCTATATTCATGTAAATATGCATACTCACACTATCTTTCAATAATCCTATTACCCCAATACAATTTTATATTTTCTTAGCTAAATGCCCTTTAAGAATATAATCGAGGTTTCATATTATTCAACAAATTTTTACTTTGTTGATTGTCGTATTAAAAGGCCAACTAGTTTAACGAACAACTAACTAAAACATATTATTGTCGAACACAACTTAACTGATCAATAAATCTAAAATAAATTTATACATTTTACTTTACTACTAGCTAGAAAATCCGGCAGGAAGTTGAGTTAACTAAGTGAAAATACTTGATGGACTCTTATTTTTTACTCTCAAATTCTACTCCCTTTCACAAATAATTGACTGTAGATATTTTTCTTGGAGTTTTACTACATGTACTCATTATTTCTACTCCCCCACTTTTATTACTTTGTTCCCAACCTCACCTTTATGACCAGTTGAGCTGCCCATGCGGACACTCACTTTTAGTATTTGATGTGACAATTGGCTGGTGATTAATTATTTTCATCCTCTAAGTCCAATAAAAGTGTCAACATTAAAAATTTGTGAGATAGATTAACCTATCATTATTTGTCACATCATGGAGTGAAAGTGAAAATGTATGTAGAGTTTATGATTACATATGGTATAACTCTAGGGCATGCACAATAAAGGTTTTGGTGTGATTTTTGAAGAGATTTTGGTTGAAGTGGAAGAGAGATAATGATTAAGAGTTTCCTACAACAGCGCCCAGCCGAGTGCGTTACCATAGTTATTTTTTTTTTCTTTTTTCTTTTTTGAAAACTCATTTTTCTTGTTTTTTTTCAAGTTCCTTCCCTCCTCTTCTACTTGGCATATGAAAACAACTGTTTAACGCGCCCAACTGGGCGCTACTGTCTACGCAATTGCCTTGCATGCGAAAGGTGGCAAATTTCTTTTATTTTTGGTTGAGTCATACTTTTATGTGAACAACCAAATTCTTACGTAGAGATCTCTTCTATTCCTCTCTCCTTCACACAGCTTTCATTCATTAAAAATCACACCAAAACGCATTGATGCAAATGCTATGAGAATGCTCTAACTAATTAGAAATATGTTCTCAAAAAAAATAAAAATTAGAAACATGTTTGACACAACCTGTCACTTCCATACTTTTCACAAAATTAAAAAATACCCCAACTTTGTTAAGGTAATCATCGTACGTATGGCGGTATGGGGCCCACATCCCACCGGCTTTTTATACTAGCTAGTTTGAGCCGCGTCAATTGTGTGTGTGAACCGTGGCTACCTATCCACATATTTGATGTTTCAATCAAATTGTGAAATTAATTGGATTACCTAAATACCTAATAATTAGTTCATTGAATTAGTAGTGCTTAACAGCTTATCAATTAGATGGTAGTAAATAATAGTTTTTATTTTGTTTTTAAAAAAATTTATTTCAATTCCTTACTTTTTTTTAAAGATATATTTTGCTTCTTTTATTTAATTTTCTATTATTCTTCAAAAATATAGAAAAAAAAATTCCTTTAGCACTCAAAAACGGTCTAAGTAATATCATGAATACAACTATTACTCTGACAATTGTCATGGTTATTTGAATGATGATGGATTTATTTCAATTCTTGTATAAGTGAGTTATTAAATAGGGAATGAAGCGGAGCGTACTATGGGCAAATTATACCATGGACAAGGTTTCATCTTGCATTATAGACTATAATCTAAAATAATATTTAGATTATGTGTGTGCAATTAGGCAAATAATATTTTACTTCAAGCACATAAAATGTTAACCATAAATACATAATATGTTGTTAATTAACAAATTATATTTCTGTAGTTAACAAATTATATATATTCAATTTATTTATACACATATAATTTATTAACTAAAGACACGTAATATATTAACTGCAAATACATCATTTTTAAATGAAAATCCATAATATAATGTGGAGTCTGATCCATGATTATGCCCATTCTTTGAGATAATTAATGACGGTGGAATTTTCTCGTAATTCAAAAAGAATGCCGACAACGTAACTTACATGTTGAATATAATATGCATTCGTTAAATAAATGAAAAATCTACCTGTGAACGACTATGATTCTTGCTTACCTTAAACAACTCAATTATATGCATGCATATGATGAAGTTTAAATCAAGTTTTCAACGGATTTGACATTATGTGTAAACTCCAGTGTAATAATATATAATTAATTATCAAACACTATATATACACGTAATCTTTGTTTATTTTCAATTCCAACCTTTGGGAGTTTTTTTTTTTGAAAACCAAAGGAACCAACTTTCATTAAAATAAATATTCAATACAATGCGGAATAGAAGAAAACCAACAAGAAGTACCAGTTTGAGAACGAGCCGCCCTTGCAAGAGTATGGGCGAGCTTATTCACTGATCGAGAGATATAACGAAAGGACACTATTTCAAACCTTTGGGAGTATGATCCGGAATATATTGATAATATTATTGGAGGTGACTAGAGTGGAACATAATAACATATATATACACTTTTAAATTTGACTAAGAAGATGTTAGTAAGAATTGAATATAATTCATCATAACGTTCTAATATGATATACATACTCTACCCACTAAATTACCTTTTCGGAGTTTCAACTAATGTAATTGTCCCTACTTTTGAATGCATATCATCGTGATATCCCTTCTTAATTAGTTGATAGTTACAAGTATATATCAAACTGCATGCCAACCATAATATATATATATATATATATATATATATATATATATATGATAGTGTTTTTAAGTCTTAAGCTCGGTACACGACGTAAGGTCAGAGAGTTTCGAGCTAAGGTATGGTAAGTGAAGGTGTCCAAAAGTCTCACCTCCTTGCAAATGTGGCATTTATAGGGGGAGGAAAGTGTCACATGCCGGGCTCTCAACATGCTTGACACGTGTTGCACATGCAGTCGGCTAGCTCGAGAGCGGTGCTATGATGCCCACGTGTTGCGATATTCCTGAGCAATCACTAAGTGATGTGACTAGCAAAAGGTCGAAAACCTAGGCATAAGTTCTTGATGTGTATCTTGACTCAGAGAGAACTTCTCGACATAAAAAGGTCAGGGTCAACCTCGAGGCAGAACGAAGTCTAACATTGACGAAGCGTCTACTCAAGCTTCACACTTAGGTTAATTGGGTTGGCTATACTACTTTAGGTCGGTCAATCCTGGGATCGATTTCCCTCAGTGGCTTGACCTAATACCGAGCAAGTATACAGTATGTGTAGGTAGGTATACCCGAAGATATTTTTCCTTGTGGTCTAGTGGCATCAAACCCTTCCCTTTATACGGGAGGTGGTGGGTTCGAGCCTCAGTGGGGGCAATACTGACTCTTGTGCTTCAATAGGTTGAGAAAGTAGTTATGAACAGATACTGCAGTAATAGAGAAAAGAAGATCATCTACCCATATGCAGATGTGTGATAAATTAATTTAGATTGTTTATAAATTATAATACACTCGCTCAAATAAAAAAAATGCAAATATACACAATTTCTATTCACCAAACCTATGGACGAAAGTTTAGGTGATCTTGTGATTGACTTCTTTTTTTTTTTTTTTTTTTTGAAAAAAAGGAAATCTATTTCGTGGCCAACTAATAGAATGGGAGTTCATTAATTGCAAGCCACCCAAAAGGATGGGGAGGAGAAAAAAAAACCAGAAATAATTAAATTACTAAATAATTATAAATATGATGATAAATGCTGCCCGCTGCATGGACACGTTACATGTGACATGTGACATGTGACATGTGAATAGGAATGGTGAGTGTGATGTGAAAGTTCAAGAACAATTAAAATAATAATAACAATAAAAATAAAATAAGAGATTTGACTATTTGAGTTATGTGATCAATAAATAGGATTTGGATATAGTATCAATATGGGCAATTTTTTATGGCACTAAAAGATTTCGTTTGATGAAACTTGAAAGTGATTTGAAGATGACAACTATATCTAGAAAAATTGCATGTAATTTTGTTTAAAAGACCACCATTTTCACGATACCTGATTAAGATGATACATGGTTTATTAAATTATATTGATTTTTTTCTATTAAATATGTTTATTATTTTTTTTTGGGTGTAACCCATAATTTTCACAGAAGTTAATCCCCTCACTGAATTGTAGGCACCTCGTTTACTGTAATGAAATATATGTATTGTTAATGTTGTGGTGTTCGTTGAAAGTTTGAGATTTATTCTAAGACTAAGACTAAGATATAAGAGGTGTGACAAACACAATTAAACATGTTTAATTGTTTACCCGCCATCTTAGACTTTTTTTCATTTTATTTTCTAGGCATCTTTAATGTCTCCGATCCCACCTTAGCCATATATTCCAAATAAAATAAATACTTGTTCAAACAGTAAACCTGGGAAGATCATGTGTAACTTGTTCATCAAAGATGGTATTGATCAATTATTATATCATCAACCATGGTCAATCTTACATTATGAATCATGATATATATACAAATTATGTGTGTGCAGTTACCAAATTATGTGTATGTAGATAAACTAAAAGTACATAATTTGTTAATTACATACACATAATATGTTTTTTTTTTGAAATAACATAATATGTTAATCCCATATTATTTACCTGCAAGTTAACATATTATATGCATGTAGTAAACAAATTATGTGCCTTCAATTTATTTATGCACATAATTTGTTTACTACATGCATATAATAGGTTTACAACAGACACTATGAATATTATTTTGAACCATAATTTATAATGAAAGGTAGGCTGATGTAATTTACCTTTTTTTTTTTTTTTGAATACTACTGATATTACCTGCACTGAGGCTCGAACTCACCACCTCCCGTATAAAGGGAAGGGTTTGATGCCACTGGACTACAAGTTGACTGATGTAATTTACCTAAATTGCTTATTGTTTAACACATTGAAAAATGAGAATTCTGCTAACGCACTAAGGTAGTAAAATACTTGTTTAAATATTTTCTTTAAAGATTTGATGACTGAGTGAACAGTATCTGGCCGGCCCATTTGAATCCTTATTGGGCTAAAACTTCATTATAGTCCATGATAGATCTATTATCCAGCCCAATATACGTGGCCCATGCATCAAGAATCAAGATTTTTTGATTTTTTTTAAAGAATAATGCTTACTTCCCGGCACATTTTACTGCTGAACAATGTTATAAACTACTCATGTATTTCCTCCAAAAAAAATTTCCTCCTAATATAGCATCATCTTATCGGTACCTAAATTTATTTTTTAATTAGTGACGGAGTAAACCAATTCTTTAGTAGAGAGAAATAGCATTTTTCTTATCCATAAGGCATCCTCCTAACGTGGCATATGCCACATCGACTCCAAATATTTTTAAAATGACTAACACTGTCCTTATCTCAACAAGTGAACCCCTTTCAAGATGATATGAAAGGCAATGTGACTTTTTTTTTTTTTTTTTGGTATTATTTTGTTAGCTTATGTGACTTGCAAGCTTGTTATAATAGCAAGTTTGCAATTGATATTTATTTTCTTTTTTTTATTTGTTATGTTATTATTATATCTTTAAATAATATAAAGAGCCAATAATTTTTGTCCAAGACTTTTTTCGGCGGAATTTCTTGTACCTTGTGCTTTTGTGGATGTGCTTTGCAAACAGAATGTCATATTTGCCCATGCCGATCATTACAAATTTGAAACTATTTACATGGACCTGCTTTGAATATTATATAGCCATGCTATCTATAGACTTCAATATTATATTATTAAAATGCATACCTACTCCTCCACTAAGCAAACAACTCCATTAATTTCCTCCACTGAGCAAACCAACTCCATTATTTTTTGTACGTGTTTGTATTCTCATTGGAAATAAAACAAAGAATACATGTCGGCACATGCATATCAACATATCTATCTTTCTCTCTCTGTCTGCAAATTCATATGAAACCAACTACGGAGGAGGTCTATGATCTGCGATTTTGCTCTTTCGCTCTCCGCTGGCTCGACTCGGGATGGATGACATCGACGACGTCGGAGGGCTGCGATGGAGGCTATCGCGGGTGAGGTAAGTGGCGCTGGTGGTTGGTGATCATTTCCCACCGCGGTTCCCCTCGTCACTCCTAAAGACGTTTACCCTTTCTCTTTCTATCGATCTCTGTCTGCAAATTCCTCAGGAAAGAAGACATAATAGAATAACGCAGCTGGCAAGAGGAACATTCGAATAGATTACCAGCGACCGACGACTCGGCCATGGGCGACTGCGTGACGCAGTGAGCAACTTGACTTGTACAACCCTTCCCAGCTCAGCTCGGTGACCGGATGGACGGACAGGTGGCAGTGGCTACGACTGAGGATGCCTCCGATCTTCAGATGTCCGGCTCACCGGAAAGGATAGCGCCGACATGTGGTGGTGAACCGTGATGCGAATGAGGCGACAAGGCAGTGGCGTGCGGTGTGGCGGTGCGTCTGTGATGGTGGTGCTGCACAAGGCGGACTCTCTCTCTCTCCCTCTCCGAGTCTATTTCTCTCACGTTTTTCCTCCAAAAAATTTGGTTTGCTGCAGGTGATTTTGGTAGCTAGGTTATGGACAACATGAACCTTATATATATGATGGTTTGTGTTAAAAAAAATATTGTGATTGTGTGTGTTTGTGTTTTAGTGTTCAGCTTGTGAAGGGGAAATATGGACGAAACTTTTCAAGAAGATGATACTTTGGGCAGCGGCGTCGTGGTGTAGTGTGCGTTATTGGATGACTAGCCCGCCCACATCTGAATGTTGGGTGAAGGAAACCATGTGAAGAGTGGGAAGCCTTTATCCCATTTGATTATTTAATTTATTATTTTTTATAAAATAATTTAAACGCATCTAAGGTGCTTGCTTTCTCGTACTACTTCGATCTACTCAATATGACTGACTATGAATCCAGAAAAAATATCACCAAAGTTCTCATCTTTCATCTTCTTATTTTTACTACTTTCTATGTTGTGTGAACGATACGTTTCCGATTTTACCCGTTCTCCTTTTTTATTTTTTATTTTTTGTGTGTTTGGCAGAGGAAAATACTTGCCGAGTCCTACTGGAATTAATAATTCGAGTTAAAATCATATTTTGAAAATTGGTGTTTTCTTTATTTTCTTTTGGCCTTGAAGTTCATAGAAGACACCATAATCCATATGCTGATATTGTTTATGTTTTTTGTTTTTGTTGTCTGATGTTGCAGAGCCTGTATCAGATTATATTGGTCGTCTAAAATTGTCATAGCCTATGAGCATGTTTAGGAAATTGGAACGGGAAAGGTTGCAACGCCTGGCCATGCACAAGAAGTTGGAAGTTGTTACTGCACATTGAACTTTTGAGATGAAAATAGTCATTTGTGATAATCAGACGTCTAAATTCTAACGGACATCCAAATCCTGACTGCTTAAAGAATAGATCGGTAGTTAATGTGTGAGACCATGTGAGTCATGGAGCAATAACGACAAGCACGGAACTCAATAACAAGTAAGAAAGAAACAATAGGAACACATCCAAATTCAGAGTTTCAGACTACTTACAGACAAATCTCTACACAAAAACAAATAAAAAATAGGAGTAGTTTAATTTCTTTTTGGGTGTGGTGCTCAAATTATTTCCCTAGCGAAGACAAAAACAAAAAAAATATGGAGTTGTTGGTTTTCTTTTTTCTTTTGTTTAATACAAAATCTTTTAAAGCATATAATAGATAACAAACAATAAAAAGTAAAAAGACAAAAAAAAAGAAGAAATATTTACAAAATAACAATTGGAGTGGTTGGTTCCTTTTTCTAAAAATAAACAATTTTTAGCTATTACCTTGAGTGGGTGCCTTATGGTAATAAATCATTTATATGTCTAAACTTTAATTTATATGTCTTTGTCAAGATAAATATATGGAGTAAATGATTATTTAGCTTTATGGTATATTATATTCTGTGTGTATTACAAAGTTAAATATTTGCCATATCTAAAAAGTGTTACAAGTTTAATGAAGTGATAAATCTAAGAACAAAGAAAAAACAACAAACAATGTGAGTTACACTTAAGAAGATTTTAATGCCAATCGAATCATTAATTTATATCTTTAAATAATATAAAGAGCCAAGAATTTTTGCCCAGACTTTTTCAGGCGAAATTTATTGTACCTTATGCCTAAGTTGTTGTCCATTAGAACTATACCTACCTATTTTGCCCTTGTCGATAACCGGACGGCCAAATTCTGGCTGCAAAAGACAAAGCTGCAAATAATGTGGGAGACCACCATATGAGTCATTGATCACTTGTATCTAGGGATGAAAATAGGCCAGGCCAGGCCAGACCTTGTATATTTAGGCCTGGGCCTGTTATAAAAATATAAGGCCTGGGCCTGAGCCTAGGCCTGCATGCAGGCTTCAAAATAGGCCTGAGCCTAGGCCTACGAAAGGCCTGGCCTGACCTGAAAGCCTGTTTAAAGGCCTATATAATATATAGGCCTTTAAAAAGGCTTTAAAATAGGTATTAAATAGGCTTTTGAGCCTATTTAAATAGGCCTTTGAACCTATGTAAATAGGCTTTGAGCCAAAGCCTATCTAAGGCTTACATTTATACTTATACAAAATTTATCAAAACATAATAATACATACATAAAAACCAAAACGTTATGTATCAATATCATATTATAAAATTACAACTCATGTCTTCAATTCAAGTCTTCAAAACCAAAAATAACAATTAAAGTCTTCAATTCTTCAAGATAATCTCTTCTTGTCCAAATTCCACCATTTCCAACTACAGTTTAAAAAAATCAAAATAAATAATTATGTTAATTACAAATTTTCAAGTNAAACACATTATCCTCTACGATGCTAAATGGTCGCTCATGAACCATGATTGCACTAGCAATAATCTCTCTCATCTTTTCATTGCAGTATTTAGCACCAGGAATAATAAAAGGATTACCTCCAAATTCAGTTGGCTGGCGAAATTGTATCGTTGTTTGCTTCTTTTCTCGAGCGAGATGCAATTTCCACGGCAAGCAAATATCTGAGTGCCTCTTAAGATGACTGGTGCTTGCACCTTTTCCACCAGTAGATAAATTCAACTTACAATACAAGCACATTGCTTTCTTTGTACCATTCTCAAGTTCAATTTCTTCAAAATTATTCCACACTGCTGAAGTTTTTCGTCGCTTTTTTGTTATGATTTGTTCATTTATGATTGGTTCATTATCTCCCGGACTGACTTCTTCATAAGTAACTTGCACATTAACTGAAGGACTGCTAACTTGCACATTAACTTGTTCAGAAGTATATTCATTGCCATCATTGATATTGTTACTTGTCATCCTATACAAATTTAATAAATATTTAACAATGAATACATGTATTTAACAAAATAACAATATAAACAAGTAATTTCCAAAAAAAAAACAATATAAACAAGTAATACAAAAAAAAAAACAATATAAACAAGTAATACAAAAACAAAACAGTATAAACAACTAAACAATATAAACAAGTAATACAAAAAAAAACAATATAAACAAGTAATACAAAAAAAAACACAATATAAACAAGTAATACAAAAACAAAACAGTATAAACAACTAAACAATATATTGTTTAAACAACTAAACAATATAAACAAGTAATACAAAAATAAACAAAAAATAAACAGTATAAGGCTTACCTGGAAGACGTCGACGGCCGGCGGGGACGATTTCGACAGAGCTGCAGCAGCGACGGCGGGGACGACGGCGTTCGACAGAGCTGCAGCAGCGACGGCGGGGAGACGGCGTTCGACTAAGCTGCAGCAGCGACGGCGGCGTGGCTGTGACGATGCCGGTGACTGTGACGACGAAGACCGGACCGGAGCGCGAGTGTGGAAACGACAGCGTTCGCCTGGGTTGAGCAGCGACGGCGGCGTGGCGAGATGGCAGTCGGCAGTCGGCAGCAGTGGACGGACGACTAAGAAGACGCCGGTGACGGAAGACCTTGAAGACGCCGATGATGCTGGATGCGCAATGAATCCCAGTGAGGTAGTGATGCAGGATGCAGAGTGGAGGGTTGGAGACGGCAGCAGATTAGGGATTAGAATGATTAGGGTGTTTTAGGATTTAGGTTAAACTTAGTTAGATATATATATTAGGGTTATATTGTAAATATTAAAACGTTTTAGGTATAAAATGTAATATATATATATATATATATATATATAGGGTAGACTTCATATGAGACAACCTTGCCAGATGAGAAATAAGACGTAATCCTGGCCATTGAAAAACAGGTATGAATGGTTGAGATTTGATTTTAAAATTTTAATGTTTCAGCTTAAAAATAGACTGATTAATATTAATAATAAGCTTTCGAAGGGCAATTTAGTCTTGCGGCTAATAGAAAATCTTGGCATATCCCGACTTTCACTCTTCCAATCCCCTAGATGACGTGCGAAGGATTCTGGAACCGCAATGAAGAAAAAACACCAACGACAACCGACTGCACTGCCACCGTCACAGAGCTTTGGCTAGTTCGAGGCGATGCGGAAAACAACGACAAGGAACTAGGAATTGATCGCAAAACAGAGGTATGTTGCTGAAAACATTAAAAATAATCTGAGTGTGTTTGCCGACGAGTACACCGCGACCTAAATTAGGGTTCATGCGATTGCGTTTCGGAATCTGTAGAGGATTTATCCGAAGGGGTTTTCGGCCGGGTTTCGAGTAATGTGGTGTGTGCATTGTGAATCCCATTATCGGTTACGGTTTTACAGGCATACTATAGGGACTGGGTAATTTGTTGGGTAAAAAGAAATTGAGCAGGGCAGTGTGGGGTGGGTAGAGTTAATGTGATAGTAGCTTGGAATCAGGTGGTTTGTTTCTCCACCACAGTTTCTTCCATTTTTAAAAGAAATTTGACAGTGATGGAGGAGAATATGAGAAATTGGGAATTGGGGAAAATAAGGTGCAGAAAGTGGAAGACGCAGAAAATGCAGAAAGCTTTAGTCTACAAGAGATGAACAATGTTGAGTTGATGAGAGGTCTTGTGCGGAAACAAGATCCATCTTCTCAGGTCTCATTTTAATTTCTCAGCTTTCTTATTGTTCAATTCTATTATTTTTGGTTTCCTATTTTTATGGTCTAGGCATAACTTTCCAGTAGAGTGTTTAAGAATGCAGTGCTTTTTCAAAAAAAAAATAAAAAAATGCAGTGCTTTAATTTGTGCTTATATA
>NXFB01000864.1:15102-25322 GCA_002525835.2 Ipomoea batatas
GGCAAATTATTGCATGGACCATGGTCCACACAGCTGTGTGGACCAAAAATAAAAAGTACATTATTTTTGTACTGAATGTACATTATTTTTGTACTGTAGGTACATTATTTAATAGATACTATCAAATAATGTACCTTCAGTACAAAAATAATGTACCCTAAAATAATGTACCTACAGTATAAAGATAATGTACATTCAATACAAAAATAATGTACTTTTTATTTTTGTTTGTGTGGACCATGGTCCATGCAATAATGATTGCACACGGCCTTAGGTGGATTGAGTGGCTCTTGGTGGAGTTTCACCGTGGCTGGTGAAACTCGATCCTCAATCTTTTTTTCTCAAACTTTACCTATGTGACCAACTGAGTTACTCATGTGACATTATTAAATTTATTGGCATCATGAATGAATGCAGGTTTGAACTTATCCAATGGGATTTGAATTTCATCCGTGAGGGAATATAATTTACTTGCATAATCAAACGATTTTTTTGGGATAATGGACTTTTAAATTTCTGTATAAAAATGACATTTTTCTTCCTAAATTATAGGAAATAATATTTTTTTCCCCTTATTTATTAATAAAATGACTTTTCTGTCCCTAGATAGTAGATAGTTTGTGGAGTGACTTTTAACACAACCTCAATGAAACGCAATGACAAAAAAAGTCATTTTGTAAACAAAATAATAGGTATAATATATAAGGACAACTTCAACTAAATTTATCAATGATCAAACCATTGGTTTGGTAATTACAAGGTTACAAATTCAACTCTGATCTCAACAAAAAGATTAATTAGTTCATTGTTGTCTTTTGTTGACTATAATCACAAGGTGAATTTTACCCTATACACACTTGGTGATTGATAAATAATAGTATAATTGAGTAGTGAAAAATGTCATTTTTATTTTTATTTTTTAATTTCTTAGCATCATGAATGCTGTTTTGAACTTATCCAATGAGGTCTGATCGAATTCCGCGATGGAATATAATTTATTTTCTGCTTCATAATCAAATTCCTAAAAGACTAAATTGACCCTCCAAAGTCCCCTATAGCCTAAGAAAAGCCTGCAGAAATGGACAAATTTATACAACAGTCACTTCAAGTACGAGTTCAGTCAGGCACGCAGCACCCGACCCGAACAACAAGAAGACAGACAGGCTCAGGAAGTTAAACATCCATCCGTTACACAAGGACACATTGAAGAGGAGTTACTCCAACGGCTCCTTGGAGTCATTACCTGCACTACTTAGTGTAGATATAATCAACCGTTACAAGTTCAAAACACTCGTTGTACCACGAGTATAAAAAGAACCATGTTGTAGGATGGAGTGGGGGGAGACTTTGTGTCTAACACGCAAAACATTCTCATACTGAACTATTGTACTTCACTTGTAAACAAATATACTCCGGTAACATTATTACCGTCAATATGTTCTTAATTCTAGCCCAAACCACCCCCTCCCCTCCCACAATAATTCAAAAAGGGTAATTATACAATATACTCACAATTGCTTAAATAGGACTAGCAAATAAATTCTATCAGAATTATTCTTAGTGAAGTTTGAACTCACAATCAAAGGTTATGATCTCAACGATTAATGAATCTAACTGCGTCTAACATGGGCTTCTTGGTCCTAATTAATTATAACCTTGATTACATCCATGATTAGTCTCAAAAAATATATAAAATTCTTGAGATCGACAGTCAGAACGAGAAAAAAAATTGTATTATAAAAAAGAACTAATTACTCTCCCTCACTCTACGGACGCAAGTTGCACGTGCCAAGTCATTAAGGTATGTCTCCTCGCTATCCAGGGGCTGGTGTCGAATGATTGTTGATGGGCGCCCATTGTTGCTAGAACATCAGCGACTTTATTTTACTCACGATAAATCATACAGATAGATATCCTCCAGTCTTTAACAAGCCACCGACCTGCTTCTTCAATAACTTCCCGAATGGATCCTTGAAGCGTGCAGGTTTTCTCATGAATCCATCCTATGATATTTTTTGCGTCAGTCCGAATTTCAGCATCAAGAAAACCCTAGCTTCTCCCAATCTAGAAAAATAACTTACTAAAATGTGTAATGTTAATAAGTACAATATAATTTATTGGGTCACATAATATGTGAAGTAATAATTGAAAAAATAGAATAAAAATACATGCGTTTTCCTATAGCATAACTAGGTAGCTAGCTAGGTGCCAAAGGCCTTGTGGTCAAGCGGCATGGAGTGATTCTCTCAAGTGGGAGGTCATGGGTTCGAGCCTCAGTGTGGGCAATGTTGACTTTGTTGGGCTTCAGTAAGTTGAGAAAGTATATGGACAGATACTACATGTAACAGGTCAATAGTATTCAAAAAAAAAAAAAAAAAGGTAGCTAGCTAGGTGGAATAAGCAGTGTAGCCTGCATACTAAATTGAAGTCTTCTCATCACATGGGCAACCATTATTCAAAAGACGAGAATAAATTAAAATAATCTCATATTTAGAACAATCCACCTTTTCCTACCTCAAATGATCAAATCTTTGAGATAGCAACTTTCAGTCTTTTTGTGAATTCAACAACAAGAGAATATACGTTTATTTCATATAAAAAAAAATTGAAAAAATGATAAGGTATCAAACTATATTAAAAAAAAAAAATCACATCATTAAACTTTAAAAAGTTGCAATTAAATATATCAATTTGTCATTTGATCTATATGAACTTAATAATCGATTAATAACCACATCTAAAAACTGATAATTTTCAATGTGACACGTTGCATGTCAATCCACATATGTAAATTAAAATAAAATAATAAGATAAAAAAACATTTATAATAGCATTTTATTTATAAATTGCACATCTTTTCTCACTTTTTTTTTGGATTTGGTCCCTAGCTCAAACCCTAGGAGGTTGATCGACAAAGCATGATGTACAAATTCAAAAAACACTTCATATTTAATGCTCTAACATTTTAATAAAGTTTCACATTCAAACTTTAATTTGTGAATAAAATAACATGCATGTAAGTATCGCCATATCAAAATATTCGTATTTAAATAAGATCTGATAATAACTCAATCTCAAACAATCTAAATAACTATATATTCATATGTACATACATACATACATACATACATACATACATACATACATACATACATACATATATACATACATACATATATATATATATATATATATATATATATAATTAGGTTAAGTACGAACTGTCCTTTCCATGGGAAGTTGCAACTACTACATGAATTTATTGCAACGGTTTCAGAAGTTGAAGTGCATTTCTTTACGAAGCTGCGCCTGGAAGAGTTCCGATACAGTTGTATAGTAATTGCAGTGTATTCCTTCAGTTCACACGCCACAAGATTTGAGACGGCATTTGATCTAACGGTGGTGGTGGAGCAATGTTTTGGGACCATCATATTTGTGTTTCCTTGATGCACATGTAGACGTAGGAATGTTTTGATGCTGACTGACTTGGCTTTCTACAAAGAATGTCCAGAAACAGAAAATATTACAAAAATCTACAGACTAATAATTTTTTGGGATAATAGATTTTTCTGTTTGTTTTTTTTTTTTAATTTTTTTTTAAATTACTTTTTTTTTTTCTTTCTAAATTGCATAAAATTATAGAAATAATACTTTTCGTTGGTTACTTATAATCAAACAACCTCTACCTAGTTGATTAGAATGTTGATTAAATCAGATAATCACAATTTTACAAGTTCAACTCTTAACGGGAGTGATTTATTAGTGTTCTTAGTTTGAGTTAGTTAGTTATGGATGACTTCGGTGCAAATCCGGTTGTGATTTCTTTAGTTTGGTATAATTGAGGAATGAAAAGAATTATTTTTAATTTTATCTTTAAAACTTGTTGGCATCATGAATGCTGTTTTGAACATATATATCCAATGAGGTCTGAATTTCCGTGAGGGAATATAACTTATTTTCTGCTTCATAATCAAAATCCCAAAAGACTAAATTGACCCTCCAAAGTCCCCTATAGCCTAAGAAAAGCCTGCAGCAATGGACAAATTTATACAACAGTCTTACAAATATTTATTCCCTTCTTGTTTTGGCATATGACTATAACTCATTAACTCAACCCCCACCACACATCTCAAACAGGGTCTCCATTTCTTCCATTCTCCTCTTTCAGCATGGGGGTTTCGCCGGAAAACAGTAGGCTGCCGGCGAGTGGTTGCACTAGAACTTATGCCAGATCCAAAGCCCCTCGTCTCAGGTGGACGGAGGAGCTCCACCGCCGCTTCGTGCATGCAGTGGAGAGGCTCGGAGGAGAAGAGAGTAAGGAATTCCACCATCTATCTTCAACCTCTTTCTATTCTTTCACCATCTCCATGCACATTCACCATCAAGAAAATTGTATTAAATCCAATGGGCAACTCAGCCGAGTTGTTCGTGTTGTTGGCTCAATGAGAACGAAATTTGACTTTTTTTTTAGTTTGAACCGATCAATTATGGACAACTTAGATTGTTTTATCTCATTGTGGTTTTTTACCATGCACGTACATTCACCATCAAAGAAAATTAAATCCAGTTGATCAAATTATTGGCTTGATTGATAATCACAAGATTACAAATTAAATCATATTCTTAGTGCTAGTAACATATTAACATTTTTAGTTTAATTTAAATCAGTTATGAATAAACTTGCTAGGCTGATTACATCAAGTGGTCATTTGTCGACTAAGGTCACAAGACGGGATTTTACCCGTGCACATTTAGTGCACACCCTGGGTTATAGTGATTAAATCCCAGAAATGGGAATATAATATAATCAATATTTTTCTCGATTCTTTCGTTCTTGAATCCACTTTTATAGGTTTTCAATTTCCAGGAGCAACTCCAAAACTGGTGCTGCAGTTGATGGATGTGAAGGAAATCACCATAGCCCACGTAAAGAGTCATCTCCAGGTTAACAATACATACATACACACACACATATATATAATAATCAGGTGTGAACTGACCTTAACGTGCGAATCTGCAAAAGTATGAAGGATTGCACCGCACTTACTATATAATTGTACCGCACCCGAATGGCATGCCTAGAAAGTGTAGCAATGTATTCATGTAGTAGTTGCAGTGCAATCCTTTAAAAGTTCACAGGATCGCAGGTTAAGGTTAGTTCTCACTTGATTTTATATATATATAGAGAGAGAGTTCTTCAAGTGCATGCAGACGTTGTTTAATTTGTTGTCAAATAAAGTCTTACAGTTTGTGAAAATCTTTGAGCTGCAGATGTACAGGAGCATGAAGCATGAACAAAAGATGAAAGGTTGTTACTACTACTTCTATATACTCATTAATGGAAGAATCAAAGGATATCTTGTTGATTTTGATGTTTGAGACTTTTAGTTAAGGATTATCATCACTACATTTACTATTTTAAGAACTCAAAATAATAATGCTTTTCTTCTTAATTAGGTGTTGCTTGAATTGATGGTTTTGCATGGCATATATAGGCATCTATTTCTTAATTAAGAAGCTAATTATTAATTGACCAATTTATAACCTTTTAATTTGTTTAATTTCTTTCTATGACTTAGGTTGTTTCATGTGTTAATAATAATGTGGTTAATTATATTTAGCATTATCTATGTTTTCTAGATCTATATATTTAGATGTAGAGTTTTTATTTGTGTAATAACCGGCGAGAAAGTGCTCTGACCGACCTTTTGATATGATAATTATATTTCACTCACATGGACATTCCTTTTTTTTAGGATGAATAATGACTAAGCTTTTGTTGTGATTGCATTGAAATCTGAATTGTAATTAGTCATGTCATTAATTAATTAAATTAAATTTGATTGAGAAAGCAGAGACCAGAGTTGAACAAAACTACGTCGTTTCAAGCCGAGCTCCTTACAATTATCCTAATCCTCCTCACTACAGTGGACAAGAGGAAGCTATGCCCCCAACCTTTTTACCTACATTATGGTTAGTAAAGTTAAATATTTTATCCATTTTGGTATTTAATAAATTAATGAATTTATATAAATTTATGATCTTCATAATAAAATAATTTAATTGTTTAAATTGAGAAAATTAATAATTAATTAAAGGATTTTATTGTTGAACAGGCAAGAGGAGGGACCAACCATCATGTTCATGGATGTTCTTAATGGGAGCAATGTTCAAGTAAATGACTAGTAAACTATTATAATTATATTGTCTTATTATTATTATTTTTCAATTGTGTTGAATATAATGTTCGGTAGTATATATTATATTTATTTTGTGGAAGCTAGGTACAAATTAAAGAGAAGATAAATTAATACTAATATGCACACCAATTGCACAAGACATGCACTATACCTGAAAATATTGTTATATATAACAATTTAACTCTCTTGCATGGTTTGTGAGCTATTATACCATAAAGGTTTATTTCGTGCATATCCTCAAGTATTGACTTCAAGTTTAACTTTCTTGTATGGTTTGTATATATTGTTATATACAACACTGTATAAAATATGTCTGGTAAAATTGTTTCATATGTTATTGTAACGCGACGACATAATAATTTTAGCTGGGATAAATTAAGATATGTTTGATGAAATTGTATCATTTATAATCGTGACGTGACATGATAAAATTTTAACATATTTAAATATTTTGATTGGATTGAACAATATGAATTTGCAGGGAATAATAAGGAATGATGATGGGAATATGGAAGAGGTAGCGGATGCGACAATAGGTTATTATGCGAATAAGTTTTCAGCCGCAACATCCGTTACTACTAAGAATTACGCTCACGAGGAATCTGCTAGTACGATGTCGTTTTCCTCCCACATTAAAGCGTGTTCGGACTCGGAGCCATCTTACAACAATCTCTTTCTCGACCTCACTCTCGGTTAATTATTATGTTCAAAATCTTGTAGTCGAGTAATATCGTTTTGTAGTTTTATGTTAGAAAGTCATAAGTATGATCTCGTTATATATACCAACAAAAATTAATTCTCGTATGTAACTTATGTAAATTCTGAATTTCCTTTCTCTCTAGATATGCTAATACCTCCCCAGCCCCGACTTTGTAGTCAAACAGTATGACTGTAACTCTTTCAAATAGGAAGTCATATATTTGAACGGGGTCACAGAATATGTGAAGTAATAATTGAAAAGAAAAAAAATAAAATGCATCCATCTTTTAGTAGTATAGGTAACTAGGTGGAATAAGCAGTTACAATGTGTACTAAATTGGAGTCTTCTCATCACATGGGCAAACATTATTCAGAAGAAAAGAATAAATAATCTCATATTTAGAACAATCCACCTTTTTCTACTTATTCCAAGTCCAAATCAAGAAAGTTGTCGTACCTCAAATGATCAAGTCTCTGAGACAACAACTTTCCTCAGTCTTTTTGTAAATTCAACAAAGAGACAATGTACTTTTATTTCAGTCAAACCACGTATGTAAATTAAAAATTAAAAATACAAAAAAATACATCTATAATAGTATTTACATTTGATCATAGTATTATTGTGACATCAATTTTTTAACTCTATATTCACAATTTTGTTATATAGATTCATAATTTGTTTTATACTATTGAATATAGAGTTACGAAATTGTAAATATAGATTTTTGAAATTGTGAACATAGAGTTCTGGAATTGTGAACATATAGGCCTTGTTTGGTAAATAATTAGCCTATCAGCCAATTTTAGCTTATTTGATCACTATTAGTTGTTTGGTTAATAAGCTTTTTGTAACTCTAAAATACTAAAATTCAAAAGGCTACTCAAAGCAGTCTTTTCAATTAGCTTTTTGAGAAAAAAAAATTATACCAAACAGCTATCAGCTAACAGCTAATCTATCAAACAACTTTTTACAATCAGCTAATGTTATTAACAAATCATACATTCTAACCCAAACAGCCAACCCAATCAGTCAACAGTCATTTATCAAACAGGGCCATAGTTCTGGAATTGTGAACATATAGTTATGAAATTGTGAACATAGAGTTCAAAAATGATGAACGTTGAGTTCAAAAATTATGACATATAGTTTTAAAATTGTCAACATGAACCTGGGTAAGGTGAAACCGGTTTCATGGCATAACAACTGTAGCCCAGGGTGGGGATGGTTAGGGTCCAAATTGCATTGTGGATATCCTGATCCAAAATGATATTTAAATTATGTGTCTACAGTTAACAAATTATGTGACTTTAAATCGATTGAAGAGATATAATATGTTAACTGCAAACATGCCCCGTTCACATATATGTGCATGCATGCATTTAACATATTATGTATTATTATGTTTTTGTAAATAAATTGGACTATTATATCCTACCGGCTGGCATATATAATTTGACAGCCCCGGCATTTAACATATTATGTATTATTATGTTTTTTAAATAAATTAGACTATTATATACAACCATTTAACATATTATGTCTGTTCATAGCTACTTTGAAGCTCGAAACCCACTCCAATCATCCATGTGAGAGTGTTAACCGGGGACACCGGATGTCACTAGACCACAAGGTCTTTGGCAAATTGAAGAGGGTACTATTAATTACAGATACATAATTTTTAAATCAGGTCCAGTGCTAATGAACGCTGGTCGTCCATGGTATAACAATTGGGGGTGGGGGATTAGGTCGATCATTAACTTGTGGTGGAATGAATGATGTGGAGAAGATGAGCAGTGGGTAAGTTTCTGATTGGATACAGTTACCAGCTAGCCTTTGCGTTGCATGCACAAGCAAAACTAAACACACATAAATTACCACTTCATTCATCTATACATATATATATAAACCTCGATCAGATCAACGCTGTGATTATATTATGTTCAATCCAAATTCAATTCAACTAATATAATCACCATCTTCTTCTCCAATCCCCAATGGCAATTAAGATCATTCTCCTCCTCCTTTTTCCTCTCGCCGCCATTCTTGTCCCTGCAACAGCCGCCGCCATGCCGGCGGCGATGAGGAGGCCAGTCGCCGGCGCCGGTAATATGCACAAGATGTTCTTCCGCCACCGCGTCTTTCCTCCCTATCTCGGCGGAGGGCCGAAGGGTCTCATCCCTGGGGGCGGTCTGGGTGGAGGGTCGTCGTCATCGTCGTCTGGTGTTGGCGCCGGAGCTGGCAGTGGAGGGCCTGATGGCGCCGCCGGAAAGTTCTTCCGTGGCATCCGAGCCGCCGGAGAAGCCTCCCGCGCACTTAACCGTGTATACAACGGCGGTGTAGCGGCGGCGGGCGATGTGAAAATGGGTGCCGCTTTCCCGATGCCTTGATCGCCGGTGGAGCTCGTCGTCGTCGTCCGATGTCAACGTGCATGTCAAAGTTAGCTTTATTGTTTGTTAAGGTTGTCTGTTTTGAAAGTTTTATTGTCTTGGTGTTCCATCAATATTTATAATAAGCAACTTTCACAAAAATCTGTTGCTAAGTTAACTAACTGACTAACTCTACGAGGTTATCCTCCAACCAAAAGTTTCTATTAATGGTTAATATTTGCATTTTAAATGAATCATGCACATAAGATTATGACAAATTTTACTGTGGATTGCAAATTTTGTTATGATTCATGTAGTAACCTCCACTATAGTTTCATGACAACCCTACTAAAGTGTCATTTTAATTTCATTACAGTTTAATTTTATAATATACACTCAATATATATGTGAGATATGATATTCAGTTTCATTTTGTACAAAATATAGTTTCATTACGGCACCATTAAAGTATCATTATTATTCAACTATATTATAATTTTATTTGCTATTCAATTTATACACAACGTAGTTTCATTACAACATCACTAAAATATCATTATTATCAAATAAGAGTTTCATTTGATAATATATGCTCAATATGTGAGACATGTTATTCAGTTTTATTTTTATACACACTATTGTTTAATTACAACACCACTAAAATTTTATTCTAATTCAAGTATAGTTTCATTACTAAATATGTAAAATTTGTTATTCAATTCCATTTTATACGCAATATAACTTCATTATAGTATCACTAAAAAGTAGACGCATCTCAGAACGTAACGACGGTCTTTTTGTCATTAAAAGGATGGACCCACAAATTGAAGAATTAAGATGAGAACCAATCATTATTGTGTGGACCACACTATCAAATAATGTACATTTAATATAAAAAATAATGTACATTCAATATAAAAATAATGTACATTGTATTCAGGAAATATACATTAT
>NXFB01000864.1:25661-35681 GCA_002525835.2 Ipomoea batatas
TCTTTTTTGTCATTAAAAGGATGGACCCACAAATTGAAGAAATAAGAGGAGAACCATTGTCGATGCCCTAAGAATGAATATATTTTAAAAATAATTTTCTTCTCTAATGGAAAACAGGCTTATTTCCAACAAAAAGAAAAAAAATGGAAAAACAGGCTTTACAAATTGGGAAAGCCCAAACTAGAAGACCTTTTCTCAGCTCAGATTATATTTTCAGCCCACCTAATAGAAAAGCCCATTCGGCCCGTATTCATCATCGTATAGCCCAAAACCCCACTAAAACCTCCGCCTCTTCCTCCCTCCCTCCGTCTCTCTCTCTCTCTCTCCCTCTCTCGCTCGCCGCTTTTTCTTCAATCTATTGCCGGAAAGAGGAGAAGAGGAAACGGAGAGGAAAGCGGAAAAGGAGAATGGCGGATGTGGTGCAGTACAAGCTGGAGCGGATGCTCCCGGAGCTGGACGACTTGGAACGGCGCGGCTTGTTCAGCAAATTCGAGATAGGGGAGATTGTCAAGCAGCGCCGGAGGTTCGAGTACCGGCTGAAGAGGCACAGCCCGCTGAAATCGGATTTCATAGCGTATATTGATTACGAGAAGCAGCTCGACGCTCTCCGCCTCCTGCGGAAGAAAGCTCTGATGAAGGAGGACGGCTACGCAAAATCGAAGAAATCAGTTTCGGATTTCTCCGGCGTTGCGAGGATTGTGGAGATTTATCGCCTCGCTACGAATCGGTTTAAGGGCGACATTGAGCTCTGGTTTCAGTATTTGGAGTTCTGCAGAGAGCGGAGAAATGGTAGAATGAAGAAGGTAATGAATTTTTATATTATTCTTAGTTGATGAGTTTTTCTCATTCTGAGAGTGCCGAATTCGAATTTGCAGTGGATAGGGAAAAGTATTATGGAATGAGTTCCTTTGCATGCTCAAATTGATAATTTTCACTTTTTGAAGAAGGAATACAGATATTGATGTGATCATGGAAACTATGAAAACATTAGAATGTGCTGTAATCACTTTTCCACACTAATCAAACAATAATTATACTAGTCTCAATAGGTATGAAATTAAAGTCCTTAAGTGAAATATATTGTTGCTTATAACAGTTCTACTTTTATGGGGAACATGGTGAAGCTGATTAGTTCATTCTGAGATAGAGTTTGTTTGTGCTGGTTTTCGTTTTGGATTGTTAAAATCTTGAATTCATATGAAAAATTCCTTATCTCTGTGCTTGTTTGTCACACTTAAAGAAGTGATATCTTCACCGGTATAAAGCATGACCAAGTACAAAGAAGTCAGAACCAAATAGAACTCTGAAGATGCATGGTTAAAAGAGATAAATTTTCTTTATCTGTCACTGAACGTTGCTTTATTTATGCTGCTTGCTTAGTGCATGCTTTATAGTTCAGTCACTGATTGTTTTTCATGTCTAAATATTTGGCTGGGTTGATGGTCTTCTACTGGAACCTTTGTTGGATGTATTATTATGTGAATACATATGGAGTGTGATCTTTGTTGTGTGACTAAGACTAATGCCTTCGTGTTTGTTTTTGCTTCAATAGGCTCTAGTTGATGCAATTAGGATGCACCCAACAGTGCCTGGGCTTTGGATTTACGCTGCATCTTGGGAATTTGACCAAAACTTAAATGTTGCAGCTGCTCGTGCCTTGATGCAACGTGGTTTTAGAGCATGCCCAAGTTCTGAGGATCTATGGATAGAATATCTTCGCATGGAGCTCACCTACCTTAATAAATTAAAGGCTAGAAAAGTAGCTCTAGGAGAAGATGTAGGCACGCTGACAAACGATCAGAAAAATCCAAAAGAGAAGCAGTGGAGAGATGAGAACAAAGAATTATTTATGTCCCTTGATGATGAGATTAAGGATGACAAAGCATCAAATCCTCAAGATGCAGAACAAAAGGACAAAGTTGATTTATTTAAAGAGAATGGTTTAAGCATTTTTCAGACTGTATACAATAGTGCTATTGAAGCCATCCCTTCTAGTTTCAGCTTAAGAACGCGGTTTCTTGAGATACTAGACGCAACAAATCTAGCTCAATCAGAAGATATGCAAAAACAGATACTTGATGATTTGAAAAAGGACTTCTGTAAAGAACCAAAATATTGGGACTGGCTGGCAAGACTGGTAATGTTTGGCCTTAAAAACGTGGAGAATGCTTCAGAAGGAATGATCACTGATCGTTTAAGTGAAGCAATTCAGGTAAGGTCACTCTAAAAGTGGTCAGATTTTCATATGGGTTTGGCTAATTATATTGAATATCAACTCTA
The DNA here is from genome assembly GCA_002525835.2 of Ipomoea batatas. Lineage (NCBI taxonomy): Eukaryota > Viridiplantae > Streptophyta > Magnoliopsida > Solanales > Convolvulaceae > Ipomoea > Ipomoea batatas. The sequence continues at coordinate 27,942 of NXFB01000864.1, forward strand.
CTTCTTTTCTTATGCTTTTTACTTCAAGTATTTACCTTCTGTTTCCCATTTCTTTTCCTTCTTGGTGTGGAGCTTAGTTTGTTCACTTAGTTATCTGGTTGCTTTTTGGAATACTTTTAGGTATATGAGGAGGGTTTAAAAGTTGTGCCCTCAGCCACGATGTTTGAACTTTATGTGAAGTTCTTGACAGATGCCATCCCTTGTGGAAATGGAGATGGTAAATCTTCTGATAACTCAAGCAATCATGTTGTTGATCCCATGGCACAGCTGTTGATGGTATATGAGAAGGCTGAAAGCATGGGGTGCATCACTGAAGCTCTTGCTTGTCAACATGTTTCTTTCCTTTTGCAACTGGGAAAGCAAGTTGAAGCCAAGACACTGGTAGAAAAGTTTTGTACAGGAAAATTTTCTGAAGCAGTGCATTTATGGGCATTACGGCTCTCCATAGAAATGACGTGCATTGAAAATGGGTTTTCTTCAAACAAGGCTGCTCTGTTATCATTGTTTGAGCTCCTTAGGAATGTTCTAATGAAGGTTTCTATATCAAAAGCAGAAAACTTGTGGCTTATGGTATGCAAAAGCCTTTCACTTCTCTTGCTTTTAATTTTACTTGGGATATGCCTCAGATGTTACTAGTCTTATTGCTTCCCATAACATTGCTAATGAAAAGAGCTTTGTGGCTTGTGAATTTCTTAAATCATTTATAATTTTTAATGGCATTACGTGAGCCCTCAAGTAACCCTTTTTTTTTTTCTGGTAAATATGTAGGCGCTCAAGGTTTGTTCAAGTCATAAACAGATTTTTGACAAACTGATAGATACTGCAGTGGCTTTATTGGCTAAAGATGGTGGAAGTGATGGTGGATTTTCACTCTCTTCTGCCATTGTAAATTATGTTCTACAGAAGGATGGACTTCGCAGTGCAAGAGAGATGTACAGGAGGTATGTTTTGATGCAATGGTATTGTAGTACATTCTAGAATTTGAGTTTGACTTTTGCTTATGACTTTTAATTTGTCTGGAGGAGCTGATAATAAGCACTGCAGTTTTCTTGTTCCTGATGTTAGAATACTGAGCTACTCTACTTTCCCATTTAAATGCAGATTTATCGCGCTACCTCACCCAGGACTGTCAATATATAAGAATTGCATTGAATTGGAATTGAGCATTGTGTCCACTGGTGATGAGGGTTCTCTTGCAAATGCCCGCGTACTATATGATGCTATGCTGACAACATATGACCAAGACGCAAACTTGTGGCGAGACTACTACTCCATGGAGGTCAAGGTATGCTCGGTGCTTCCCTTCTTTTACTTTCTCATTTGCATAGGCATATGAACTTGAATACACTCTTCACTTCTCAGTATATTTCTCTTTATCCATAATGACCTTCTACCCCTATAGAGAGCTTATTTATCGTGAACTTCACAAACGCCACTCACATTGAACTTAGAGAATGTTTACTTAACGTGAACACTTCACTCTCCAGAATTGATCATTGACATTAATATATTTCTCTTTATCTGTAATGACCTTCTACCCCTATAGAGCGCTTAACATGAACTTCACTCACATTCAACTACGAGATCCTGCATGTATTCTGGCTTATCTACAAAACAAGCCTGTCTCAGGGTGTCAACATTATGCATTTGAGAGTTACTATATACTGCGCTGCTTTATTCAGTGTTTCGTGTATTTTTCATTGATTTCTTGTACTATATTTTCAGTTTGGAACATTGGAAAAAGCAGCAGCAGTCGAATGGCGTGCACGAAAAACACTCAACAAAGGCTTCCCACTACTCTCAACGGTTTAGAGTTCAGGCTTAAATTTGTGTATGCTAACCACAGAAATTTTGTTTTCTTTTCCCCTGTTGTTGTTTTGAACAACTACCGAGTTCGGTAAAGGATTTCTGGCCTTGTTGGGCATTTTCTAAGTTTGAATCCCCTCACCTCAAAACCGCCCCATTATGGATCCATTATGGAGATTGGTAGAGGAGGTAAATTGCGGAGAATGTCTCAACTAGCCAACAATCTTGTACACTAATGCCCACAATGTCTTGTTAGCAAAGCAAAATTTATAAATTTATTTTGATTGCAAAATTTATAAATTTATTTTGATTTACTTGATCAGTTGAACTATATTTCGCCGGAACTTGTGGGTATTTTTTAAAATTACAGAAAAGTACACTCAAAAGTCTTGAAGTGAAGGGTAGAAATGAAACTCATGTAATCTTTTGGTTCACCTGTACTACATAATGCTCATGAAAGATTTTTAATACATCTTCTGCTTCTCCATACAAATCAGGGAGCCTCTATTTTATGTGTAGTTTCTTGTGTCAGACTTTTGGCCATTGTGGACTCACAACCTACAGATTCAAGTAAACAACTAAAACATCAGACCACGAAGACGCGTTCTCGGGTAATGTTCCTCTCGAGATCACTGAAACTCACCTCGAGTGTACTAAACACCAGTCCCATCCGGCTCGCCACCACTGAGGCCTCTTCGGCTTGTCCCACAACCGCCATTTGCTCTAGCTGAAGCGTTTTAACCGGAAGCCTTTATACAAGAAAGCAGTATGTTAGTTGCATATTTTACCTACATGAGAGGGTGTGCCAAGCATAATATCTGAGCGACGAATCCTCCCTCCCCCGACACACAAGAAGAAAATAAAAGGAAACAGTAATAGAGCTCACCATGCCATTCCTCTCATGAAATACGCATTAGCTATGATTGCACAAAAGCCTTTCCACTGCACCATCATTTCATCCGAAACAGGAGGAGTGGACGACCACCGAACTATGGTTGGTTGTGGCGTACACAATATCGTGATGAATATGATGCTCAACCACAAAATACACTCATCAACCTGTAAACAATTCACTGATGTAGACCTCGAGAATATTGTAAAAACAAGAAACAGTTCAACAACACGAGTTGACTCACTAACCTCACTCGAGAAAATTTTGGACTTCAGACTGGTACTTCCACCATATGTTTGCATTGCTTCAATCTCGACCCCAGATTCCTTCAGAGCAGTAAGTTCTTTCCTTAAACCTTCATCCGTACATCCCAGCGCATATGCATTTACTCCCGCACTGATGAACTCCTAAAACACGAGGGTTTTAACGACGTATTTGAATATAACAACTAACTGACCTCATACGAGAGTAAGAACAACCGAATATACTTTTAGATTGTCACCTCCTCCACGCTCAGCAAAATACTTGTATCGTTTGAACAGGCTGATAGCTATGTTCCGCGAGGAGCGATACTCGTTTTCAGGCGATATAGCATCTTGCGAATGACACTGCAACAGTCGCAATAATAACACTTCAGAGACCAAACCAATGCCACATGGCAATTGCAAATAAAGCGGGACAGACAGAAAGAAAAGGAGCTCTGTAGAAGGTAATGCTTACCAGCCATGTCCTCAAAGTGGAATTTTGCGAGAGATAGAGAGGCTTCAACTTATTAGCATAGTTCAGAGAGAAAGGACAACTGCGAGCCCCGTTATTGGGACCACAGTGGAGGCTGGAAAAACCGTGAGTACTAATCAGTGGATTAACATGTTTTGACTTGCAGGGAGACGTCTCACGCAGCACATTGACATCCCAAGTCGTTTGATGATTCAAGGCTCGTGGAATATGAACAATTAGCATGGTTGGACCATGATCCGCTCACCTTTGTACAACAACAAAACAAAACAAAACGTATTACTCTCAGTGCCCTACTCGTTTAAATTTAGTACTCTTGAAGCGGGATTCAACAAACTACTCAAAGCACCGAAAGCAATATTGTGTCAAGTGGAGGATATAAACACAGCACTACCGCTTCAACAATCCTCTCTAACATATTCTTACATAATACTATAATTTTTAGAAGTTTGATATTTAGATTAACCCTCTTTCTTGTTGACTTCATCTCTTATCACTAACTTTGATTTAGTGGAAAGGCCACCGTTGCTACCCAAATGTGCGCTATAGGTAAAAATTGCCTTCTGACCCTAGCCAGCAAATTATTTACAAGAAGGTAAACCAGCCGATATTACCTATTACTGATCGGCTCAAACCAAAATGACCAATAGATAGCTCTCACTAAAAGTCAAACTTCAAACTTCGTGGTTACCAAGGCAACTGTTCGACCGTCTTGGTTGGGGTTGGGGTGTTCTTATCCACCATCCACATGTTTCATCCAATGTAAAGAATTGTACTAATGCTTGTAGTCATATCAAGCTAAACACTAACAATCCCCAAAATCTTGACAACAATTATTTCTATTCACCTAAATGCTTCCATCCAAGAATGACACTTTCCAATATCCTAGGATTACATTTTCACAAAAAGAGATGTTTCCCTTCTTCCCCAACACCCCAAAATTTTCTCATATTAACCAAAACCCCACACCATCTGCCCATCTTTGATCCACTCTTATCCACCCCTAAATCCTAATTCATTCAACTCTTAATCCTCCCTAATCAGCAAAACAAAGCGAGGGTAATCAACAAAAACATTGATCATAGCTTGAAGCGCAATCTAACTTACCGTTTACCAGAAGCGATGTGGTGTCATCACCAGAAAAGCAGAAACACCCGATTCAGAATAGCTCAGAGGCAATACAATTCAATCAGAATTAAGAAGTTGATGAACGATATAGATATAGATACAGTGATATACACACGTAAGACGAGATTCTTGGATTTTATGTGAAGAATCTTTTTCCAGCAGAAAAATTGGAAAAAGAAAATTGATGTGAAGAATCTACTAGTGAGTTTCCGGGGGCCACGAATTTTATGATTTTTTTTTCTTTCATTTATTATGGGTCCATAATTTTTCTTGGTTTTATATAATAATAATATAAAGTCATGCAATTTTGGGTTTTTCCTAAGTTAAATGCTATTTTTTGTAAAAAAAATATTTATAATATGAAGAATTTTGTAAGGTTGTGAGAAGATATGGAAATGTCTTGAGTGGCTAACTATATTTACCACTTAGGGTGTGTTTGGTAACCTGTAAAATGACTCCTGGAAAATGTTTTTCGAGTTTTCTGTGTTTGGCAATGTCTGGAAAATGTGGTCAACGGAAAATGTTTTCCGTTGACCAAGGAAAATCAGTTCATTTTTCCGGAAAATGACTTACATAATTTTTTTCCGTAAGTCATTTTACGGAATCGCCAGAATAGCTATTTCGCATGTTTTCAACCAAAACCAAGACATATCATCCATGACCATGGACCAAGGAGGTGGGGAAACCGTCAAAAACCTTTGCTACATTTTTTTTTAAATATTTTTTTAAAAATTTTTAATTTTTAATTTTTTTTATAAATTCTATTTTTTTTATTAAATACCATTATTTTAATAACTATTATAATTTTTTATATTTTAAATAAAACAATTACAATATTTAATTATACAATTCTATCTATTTTTCAGAAAATGAACCAAACACACAAAGACAGTTTTCCATAATACATCCAAACACCGGAAATGAAACTATTTTCCATTTTCCAGAAAATATTTTCCAAATGTCATTTTCCTACTTTCCAAACCGACCCTTAATTCTCTTATTACTTATAGATGGAGTGGGTTGCACATACAAAGGTGTACACATGTACTTGGCATGCTATCCTTTCTCATTAGCTATAGCTAATGGATAAAGTCACCAAATTGCATATATAGCCTATCTTGACAAATTATATTGTGAACTATATTCTTCAATGGACGATTGATAAATGCTTCTTTTTAACATATTTGGTTATAGTATAATTGTGGTATGACTATATTTGAAAATCTATTTTTTTTTCGATTCAATTTATATTATTCACTCATTAACATGACATTATCAATAAATTCAATAAAAGAACATTTATTTATTTTTATTGATTATTCAAAACTCGATTGATCTATCACAAATACAATAATAACACTGGATTGTCACGAAATAAATTAACATTAGGGTGTGTTTGGAAATCAGAAAAATATTTTCTGAAAAATGAGTTATTTTCCATAAAACATTTTCATTTCTAATTTTTGGTTGCATTTCAGAAAATTGTCTTGGTGTGTTTGATTCATTTACCGGAAAATGAATATACAAGAAACGGGTCAAATACCTTGAACTTTATATGGTCAACTCTGAAGATAAAATCAGCGACTAGCGATGACAGTTGGTCACCTTCTACCAGAGATGTAATGCTACCTGTTGGTCGCCGAGGAGATAGGTTGGGGAAGATGGCTGAGGAAGAAAGTCCAAAATGCGGAGAGAAGGGGTCTGAAAAATTACTTTTCCTTGAAAAGGGAAAGTTGTTTTCCAGGTAAATAAGGTGATTTTCCCTTTTACTTAGAATTGATTTTCTATGAATTTAATTTTCAAAACCTTGCCAAACACGGAAATGCAAAAAAAATTTCGAGTTTCCAAAGGCACCCTTAGTCCATGTTAAGTAACTAATTGTACTCAAAACATTAGAAATGTAAATCGAACCAACCCACTTAAACTAGGTATCCATTGGAGCCATCTTTATGGATAACGAGGAAAACTCACATACCCCTAGTCATCAATCGAGAACCACATGCTTGATAAAAAATAAATTAACAAGAATTGAAATCATAACCTTAAGATATACTACTTAATAATCATATTTCGCTCATTTGGTTATTAGGTGAAATTTAGAATCTTCTTTGATACAAGTGAAGAGTGAGAATTGACAAGCACCCCTCATCTTACTCTCCTACCGCCGAACGAACCACGCCAACAACAAACGAGGGATTGGGGGAGTTGTTGAAAATCGTAGCACCACTCACTGAAGATGGGTCTCGATTTAGAAGAGAAAGCCTCATCCACCCACTATATTCCACCAGACATCCCCCTTTTCTTTAATCCAATTTTATATACACAAAAATACAAATCTTTTCTTGTCTATTACCATCTCCTGCGCTCCATTCCCCATAGCCTAACATAAAAGGCCAATGCTTTTCTCTCCTTCAAGATTGAGCCACTGAAGTTCCCAGCTTTTTTAGTTAGTGTAAGTATTCTTGAATCCCCTTCTCATCTGACACTCTGATTTATGTTGTCTGTGTTTTATCTGTTCTTTTCATGACTTGCCTTTCTGGGTTTTTGGAGATCAGTGTGAATGTGAATCTGAGTTTGTTATAGAGAATTGTTTTCTGGATCTGTATTGCTGGGGAATGGTTGGATAGGCCCAGCATTTTTGTTTTTGGGATTGGGTTTATGAAGAGGGGAATGGCTGGTGATTTAAAATTTGGAATGGATTAGAATAGAAAGATTGCATTTTGAACATCAGATTTTGATAGAGTGGTAACCTTTGATCTGTGGTGATGACTTGGTAACCATAACGATACAAGTTTGACTCCCAGTGGGAGCAGTTTATTGGTCTTCTTGATTTGAGCCAGTAAGTAGTTAACTAGGATGGTTTACCTGCTTGTGGGAGCAGGCTATTGGTCTTATTAGTTTGAGCCAGTCAATTATGACTTATGAGGTAACCTAGGATGGTTTACATGCTTGTGATCCTTTGCTGGTTAGGGTCACAAGATGAGAGTTTGTCCCGTGCCTCGAGTAGTGGCTGTTGGTTTCTCTTGTCACCCAAAAAAACCTTTGTATGTGTTAGACTAGGTTGTTGGTTATGGTTTGTTTTATACTCTTGGTGGGATTATAGTAGTAGATGTTATGGTCAATAGGTAGGTAGCTGAATTTCATTCTGAACTTTATGGTGCAGATACTATCTGATAGGG
>NXFB01000865.1:3204-13933 GCA_002525835.2 Ipomoea batatas
AGCAAAGAGAAAATCTACAAGAAATAATCCACGCACAGATGAGGATGAAAATGTAGAGAAACAACAAAAAACGTGGAATACAAGGATGAGCCCGAAGATTGTGGCTGAGTTTGTGCAAGAGCTGACTGATGAACAGAAAAGGGTTGTGGAGGAGATAGGATTTGGAGGGATATTACACCTCCAACTAACAAAGAGTGAAGGCCCTCTAATGAAGTACTTGCTTAGACAGTTTGATGTTTATCGCTCTGCAATCCGGCTTGAAGGGGGTGAATTGCTGCTTATTGAAGAGGATGATGTTCAAAGAACGTTGGGGATCCCACAAGGGAGCAAAGTGGTTGAGGAGGCCACAAGATTTGAACATATGGCAGAAGATGGTGCTAGTGGAGCGTATGCCAACCTCGTGGCCTTATGGAGGGAGCGATGCGGAATTGATGGTAAATCCCCAATCACAACATCAATGCCGGGGCAGATTCTGAAAAGAGGAGACCATGGCAATATTTTTAAACGCAACTTTGTCCTGTTTATAGTATCGGCAATGCTGTGTGGCCACCAAGACAGGTGTTGCAACTTTAGGATTTTAAAATCCTTGATATACCNCTAGACTTGTACCCCATCCCCTTGGGACCAACACTTCCTTGATTGGTAGCGTTTCGATCCCAAGGAAAAAACTGGGCGTGCCAAGGTCTCGGATTTTAAAGGTTGAAGAGAGACGACGCAACAGCGTATCAATTAATGTCGTCGACATATACCAACAGGAAGACTCGTGAGGTACCCGCCGAGTATTGAAAAAGCGAGACGTCTGTTTTTGAACCTGTAAAACCTGTAGTCAGTAAATAGTCATGGAGCCATTTAAACCAGGCTCGAGGTGCCTGTTTGAGCTCATAGAGTGACTTCTGAAGCCGGCAAACATGATCAGGGTGCGTGGGGTCTTCATAGCCCGGAGGTTGGCACATGTACACTGTTTCAGCAAGATGACCGTTTAGGAAAGCGTTGTGGACATCCAGTTGTCGCAGAGTCCAACGTCGGGAGACCGCTAGGGAAAAGAGTATCCGGACCGTAGTCGGTTTGACGACTGGACTAAATGTGTCGAAGAAGTCCTCGCCGGCCACCTGATTAAACCCTTTGGCCACAAGGCGAGCCTTATGACGCTCTATTGAGCCGTCAGCCTTGCGTTTGGTGCGGTATACCCATTTGCACCCAATCACGTTCATGCCTGGATCTGCAGGCACTAGCCGCCACGTGTCGTTATGCAGCAGGGCATTGAACTCCTGGTCCATGGCATCTCGCCACTCCGGATGTCCTACAGCCTGAGAGTAACAACTCGGGTCTGTGGATGTCGTGAGTGCATGAAACTCTTCACCTGTGCCTCTAGTCATGTGACGGAGTCTCATGGTGTGAGCCCGATCTTGCTGCTGAGACTGAGCCCGCGGGCCACGTCTCCGAGTCGGAACAGCAGTAGTGCTTTCAGTAGGCGACACAGGCTGGGGTGAATCACCCGTAGCTGGAATTGGCGGTACTATTCGCCCATAGCCCTATGGTGGAATAGGCTCGGGCGGTTGTGACTGAACCTGCAAAGTCGAGTTCGTGGCAAACGAAAACACAGTTTCGTTAAAACGAACATGCCGGCAAATAAAGGTCTTCCCAGTATTTAAGTTCATGCAGCGGTAACCCCTATATGACATTGGGTAACCTAGAAAGACGCAGGGGGCTGAGCGAAACTCAATTTTGTGACGGTTGTAGGGCCTAAGGTAAGGGAAACATTGACACCCGAAGACCCGCAAGAAGGTGTATTTAGGCTGAGTTTTATGTATTTGATAATATGGGCTAGTAAACTGTAACACAGGGGTAGGTAAGCAATTAATCAGGTAAGTGAATGTTTCAAAAGCCGAATCCCAGTGTTTAAATGGTATAGACCCATCTGCTAGTAGTGTTAAGCCGGTTTCGACAATATGTCTATTCCTGCGTTCTACCCGGCCATTTTGCTCGTGCGTGTAGGCGCAGGATTGCCTATGCACAATACCAAGAGATTCAAAAGTAGCATGCAAACGACGGTATCCACCCCCTAGATCAGATTGTATAGATTTGATAGACATAGAAAACATGCGTTCTACCATTTTCCGAAATAAATCGAATACCTTATAAATATCAGACTTTAATCGTAATGGATAAAACCAACAGAAACTAGAGAAATCGTCCACGAATAAAACAAAATACCGAAAACCGTTCACAGAAATAACCGGGGAAGGACCCCAAATGTCCGTGTACACAAGATCCAAAATGTTTTCCCTACGAGAATCTATTCTAGCTAAAGGGAAACGGGAAGACTTGCCAAGCTGGCAAGGAGAGCACAATTGTGACGGACCAATTTTATTGTGAGAAACTGGACAATCCTTGAGAATATGCTGAAGAACCCGGGAGTGAGGGTGACCCAACCTACGATGCCACACCTCGGACGAGGCCCTGGTGGTTAAGAACGCAACATGAGACCGAGGGACCGCGAGCTGGTATAGGCCACCCGTGCTAGGACCTTTAAGGAGCACCGTTTTGGTTTTGGAGTCCTTCACAACAAAAGAGTTCGGGTGAAATTCAAAAAAGCAATTATTTTCAGCAGTGAAACGTTGAACAGATAATAGGGACACAGACAGATCAGGCACATGGAGTACATTTGACAAACTTAAAGATTTAGATTTTGACGGAATTACTGCATGACCAATACTGGAAATGTTTAGCCCTTTACCGTTACCAATGCGGAGAACCTCATTGCCAGTGTATGAATCTGCCCGTGTCAGCACTGCCGAGTCGGGTGTGGCGTGGGCTGAGGCGTCTGTGTCTGGGAACCAGGCATCTACCTCAGTTGCGGCGACGGAGTCCTCAGTCACCGCGACGTTCGCCTGCGGGTTAGCTTCGCCGGTGTACCGTTTGAAGCAGGTGATCGCGGTGTGACCGTGCGATCTGCATATCTGGCATCGGGGAGTTCCTCCTCTGCCGTGGTTCTGTCCGCCGCCTCGACCGCGGTTTCGTCCACGGCCCCGGCCGCCATTGGAGTAACGACCACCATAGCCGCCATTGCTGTTCTGCCTTTTACCGCGACCGGCGAACATGGCACCCGGAGAGCCACCATTGAAGCCGTCGCCTCCAGGAGTGAAATCATCGGCAAAAATGAACTGTTGGGCCTGTAGGAAGTCAGAGAGCTGCGGTATTGTAATCGGAGTACCTGAGACCGTAAGGGAAGCGGCCATGGCGCGGAATTCCGGTCGAAGCCCTCTGAACACATATAGGTTCTGTTCGTCGAGGGAGATGTTGCGCCCGGCAAGTGCTAAGTCTTCGATTAGCAGCTGAGCCCGTCCGAGGTATTCCGCCGGAGAGCTATCACCTTGGCGTAGGTTCTGGAATTGCCCGAGAAAATTGAGGCACCGTGCCCGCGTAGATGATCCCAGCGCCGCTGTGATCGACGTCCATACATCGCGGGAGGTTGTTCTTCCGACCGCCAGGTACATTACTTCGTCAGAAAGTGACGAGATCAGGAGCGACAGTATAGACTGGTCCTGTTGGACCTAAACATCATACGCCGGATTCGGGGTGGTGGTGGTGTTCGTCGCGTCGGAGGAGCCAGTAGTGGCGGTGGTGGTGAGAACGGCCGGCGGGCAGGGGAGGTTGCCATCCACATAGCCGAGCAAACCTTGTCCTCGTAGGAACGGCACTAGTTGAGTTCTCCAGAACAGGTAATTGCGGGAGGTAAGTTTCAAAGAAACAAAGTGATGGGCTGAAGTTAAAGGGTTTGGGGCTGTTGCCGGAGCTTGGCCGGTGGCAGCCGTCACAGTGCGCTCGGAGGAATGGGTTGACATGTGTGAAGAAGAGAGAAAGTATACCTATCGCGCTCTGATACCAAGTGAAGTTATTTTGTTGTGTATTGATTCAATTGAATGACATATTACAAATAATACAATTGACGTAGGAGTCTGAACTTACCCCAACATAATAGGGAGTAGTTCAGTCTAAACAATACCAGCCACACACTATCCTAAAGACTCTAACAGCCTACAAGGTGATAACCAAGGTCCTTACCAACAAAATGGAGGTAATCCATCAAGTTATTGGTCCTAAGCAAAATAGTTTCGTCTCGGAGAGGCAAATTGTTGAAAATATCGTGATTTTCCAAGAGACCCTTGACGCAATGAAAAAAAAAAAACAGGAGCTGTGGATTAAGAGACCCTCATGGGAGTCAGTTTTTATCACAACTGGATACAAATGTTCATGAAATGTATTGAAACTACACATCTTTCTGTCATCTGGAACAGGGAACACCTCGAATGGATCAAACCTGAAAGAAGAATTAGACAGGGGGGTTCGATATCCCTGTACATCTTCACTTTGTGCATAGAGCGTCTAAGTCATATCATTAAGGATGTTGTTAGGAAAGGAATTTGGCGTGGTATCAAGCTTTCCAAAGTATGGACTTACCCTCACGTACTTATTTTTGGCTGATGATATGGTTTTATTTCCAGAAGTGTTTGAAGAACAAATGAATGGTGGTGAAAAAGCGTCTTAACCAATTTTGTAACATTTTGGGTCAACGGGTGAACTTACAGAAGTCCTAGGTGATCTTCTCTAAAAATGTTGATAATAAGAAAGCTAGCTAGGAGAATCACTCAGGAAATCAGTATCAATGAAACTGATAACCTTGGGATGTATCTGGGATTGCAGTTATTCACAAAAGGGTGAATAAAGACTTGTCTCAAATCAGGGATTGAATCAATTAAAGACAGATTGGAAGGCGAAAATACTTTGTTTCGCTTGCAGAAGAGTACTTATTTAGCCGGCGGCTGGGCGACTGCCCAGGGCCCTATGATAGAAGGGCCCCATCCATGGGCGACCGCCCAAGGCCCTATGATAGAAGGGGCACTCATGGAAGCCTAATGGATATGGGACTGTAGAGATCGAAGCTGAGAATCGACACTTAATTAAATTATTTAGAAATAGAATCGACACGACACCTAATTATCTATTAGAATCGACACCCTAACCGGCTAACCCATTTTTCTTTTTTTCAGTAAATTTTTTCCCGATTCGATTAATCCTCTATTCATCTCAGTCGCATCTTCGTTGACGGTCAACTATTGTTCATTTGTTTGCCAGTTTGGGCCCCATTGTCCGTTGTAACTTGTAAATTTTATTCAATTTGTAATTTGCTTTGTCTTTATTTCTCTTTGCAACACTGCACACCTATAGGGCACTAGGCTATAAATCATTAATCCTGTAATGAGTAATGTAAATATGTAATGCTTATTTGGATATATATAATTACCCGAGTTACTGAATACGGTATAATCCATTCTATTCAAAAAGTGAAAAAAAAAAAGAAAAGAACAAAAAATAGTGGTTGTGCAGTTGTTTGTGATACACTGAGGATAAATTTTAGAAAAAATTCAGCTGTTTTTGTTCTTTTCTTATACACGATTTTTAAAATTGTTTTATATAATCTTACCTAAAAAGCATTTATCTGGAAGTGAAAAAAAAAATGAAGAATCATCTAAGGATATGCTACAATTATTGATGATTTTGTATGAGTAAGGCACGTAGAAAATTTTTTGTATTTTCCGTTGAATGGGGATAAGAATGGCAGTCACATGCACTTGGTTAACTAGCTAGGAGATCATCACTAAGAGCATTAATAAGGATGGGCTCGACATCAAACGTGTAAGGGAGATGAACAAGGCTTTCATGGCTAAGATGGACTGGAGAATTAACAACGAGAAAGACTCCCTCTGGGTCTCTGTTGTTGTTAAAAAATACAATGCAAAGGTGGAAGAAATAACGGAATGGAGGAAAAAACAATGATGTTCCAACTTGTGGAAATGTATTATAATTTATAAGGAGTCAGGATAATATCAAGGATGGCCTGACTAGTGGTTTACAAGGAAGGGAATTGAAGCTCGAACAAATAACTTGTTCTCAGTTGCAGCAACTTACAAGCTAAGGGTGCTCTAGGGGAAGATGATTCTCTAACAGATAAGGACTGGAGTGCTATATAGAAGCTTAAAATTCCGAGTAGGGCTTGTGCGTTCATTTGGCTCCTGGCCTTAAGCATGGGAAAATCATGACTAACAGCGAAAGATGTCGTAGGCGGTTCACAGTGGGTAATTGTTGTCATGTTTGTCGTGAAGGGACTGAGGACAGAGAACACGTGTTGAGATCCTGCAGAGCTGCGAGAGAGGTCTGGGATAGATTGATTCCTAGACGAGAGAGAGAGAGATAAATTAAAGGTTTGATAGTCTCCCCTTGGACTATTGGATTTCGGCCAACATTCACGATAAAGCAGGTGACAAGTCTGACATCAATTGGAAGAATACCTTTGCCATCACCTTTAATTTTGGTAGTTGTGGAAATGGCGGAACTCCGTGATTTTTCAAGAGAATGCTTGGAATGGATTGAGAAGCAAATTAATTGCAGGACATTAAAAGTGCTTTTTCTAGAGCTACCAGCGTGGTACTTTTGGCTCCAGATTATTGAAATGGATGGCAGCCTAGAACTACTAATGCCCAATTCATACTTAATGTTGATGGCAACTTTAGAGACAGTGACAGCATTGCGAGAGCCTTAGTATTAAAAGAGATAAACATGGGACATGGATTGCGTGTTATGCATGGAAATTCCGAGCTGCATCATATCAGCTTTGGAAACTCAGTGGAAAGCTTTGGCGATGGGGTGCAATGGCCGAAAAGCAAGCAGAGCCATTGGGAGGAGGTTTTCAAATCCATAAATGCCCCCTTTGGGCATGTAGAAATCCGCAAATTATATCGTGGACCATGGTCCACAATGCATTGTGGACCATGATCATAATTGATACTGCAGTTGTGTTGAACGGATATTGCAGTTGTGTTGAAAAGATACTGCAGTTGCACGGAACAGAGGTCGTTCATCTGCTCAACACAGTTGCAGTATCTTTTCAACACAGCTGCAGTATCTTTTTAACACAATTGCAGTATCCGTTCAACACAACTGTAGTTTCAGATGAATGACATGGCCTCTGTTCCGCACAACTGCAGTTCCTTTTCAACACAACTGCAGTATCCTTTCAACACAACTACAATATCATTTCAACACAACTGCAGTATCAACCATGATCCATGGTGCACAATGCATTGTGGACCATGGTCCACTGTATAAGGACTGTAGAAATCGGGTTGTTTTTTTACTAGATTGGTGGTTGTAGCCTTGTCTTTTTGGACACTTAGCTGCTGCTTTGTTTTGTCTTTCGGGTTCCCCCATCGTATTCCCCAAAAAAAATGATCACATCGATCATAGACACAATTGACCTTCGTGCAATTATTATGCCGTGGACCCAGGTGCACCTTGCAAGGTGCACCTGGGTCTTTAAACGACGCCATTTAGTTGCTGGGGATAACGGTGCTGTTAGTGGCACCGTTATCCCCAGCCAATCAGATTTTTTTTTTAAAATATATAAACCATATACCAGGCTTCTCAACGACGCTTCTTCACCATTTCAACGACGATTCCTCCGCAAGTTACACTCTCCCTTCCTCCGCAAGAGCATTTCGCCGTTTTTCGCCATTATCACTTGCGCACTCGTTCGTCGGAATTTTTTGCACCAACACTCAGTAGCAGTCTTCATCGTATCATTGAAGCACTTTGAAAATAGGTATTTCTTCGCATTTTTATATTATGGGATTTTAGTTCGAAAATTTCACGTTTTATTCAATATTTTGTGATTCTAAGTAGTTTAGCAAGTTTCTGTGGAATATATTTATGTTGTATGTAACATACAATGTTAATAGTTTAATCTTTGTGAATGTGAGATTATAATTTTGTGACCTAGAGTTTAATCTCTGTGAATGTATGGTTTTCAAACTGTGAATATGGAGTATATGAAGTGTGAAAATAGAGTTTTGAATGTCTAAATGCATAACATTGATAAATATAATTACTAAACATATTGCCCCTGAAATGTGTGAATGTGGAGTGTTCAAACTGTGAATACAGAGTACTGGTTCTGTGAATGTAGTGTTTTGAGTGTGTGAATGCATAACAATGTTGATATAAGTACTAAATATATTGCCCCTTAAATGTGTGAATCTAGAGTTTTTGAAATGTGAATAATACAGAGTATATGGACTGTGAATGTAGTGTTACGAATGTGTGAATGTAGAAGAGATAGTAATTATATTACTTAACAATTATCACTGAAATGTGTGAATGTGTTGTTTTCTAACTGTGAATATAGAGTATAGTAACTGTGAATATAGAGTTTTGAATGTGTGAATGCATAACAGTGTTGATATAATTAATAAACATATAGCCCTGTGGTGTTTCTAGATTGTGAATATGTAGTATAGCTTATGTGAATATATAGTTTTCAATGTGTGAATCTATAGCCCTGTGGTGTTCTGTTTTTACTACATATATATTTGTATTTGTGAATATATATTTATGTATTTGGATACATACATACAGTTACAGTTTTGATGGAAATGTTATTCTTTTAGTAGAGTGTAGCTGGATTTATTCGGCATTCCCCATCCCCCTCTACTAACATATTATATTTTCATCAAATATAAAATTTTTGTTAACCTTGTTATACTTGAGGTTGCATTTTATTTCTAAACTATTCATTGGTACAATTGGCAGAAATGGAGAAAACAAATCCTAGCCGTGTGAACAAAGAGGCAAGGAAGACAAGATCTATACTTACCTCTCAAGCTGCAGAGGTAGAAAGTTCAGACTCGTCTATCCAAGCCGAAGTAAGAACAAAACAGCGAAATGACAGGCCATCTGCCGCTGAAAAAAAAAACAGGAAAGATGAAAGCAGTGGAACAAGGGGAAGGTAGTCGGGCTGAAAGTGCAGCAAAGAGAAAATCTAAAAGAAAAAATCCACGAACAGATGAAGATGAAAATGTAGAGAAACAACAAAAAAACGTGGAATACAAGGATTAGCCCGAAGATTGTGGCTGAGTTTGTGCAAGAGTTGACTGGTGAACAGAAAAGGGCTGTGGAGGAGATAGGATTTGGAGGGATATTACACCTCCAACTAACAAAGAGTGAAGGCCCTCTAATGAAGTACTTGCTTAGACAGTTTGATGTTTATCGCTCTGCAATCCGGCTTGAAGGGGGTGAATTGCTGCTTATTGAAGAGGATGATGTTCAAAGAACATTGGGGATCCCACAAGGGAGCAAAGTGGTTGAGGAGGCCACAAGATTTGAGCATATGGCAGAAGATGGTGCTACGTACCAGAGCGTATGCCAACCTCGTGGCCTTATGGAGGGAGCGATGGGGAATTGATGGTAAATCCCCAATCACAACATCAATGCTGGAGCAGATTCTGAAAAGAGGAGACCATGGCGATATGTTTAAACGCGACTTTGTCCTGTTTATAGTATCGGCAATGCTGCGTGGCCACCAAGATAGGTGTTGCAACTTTAGGATTTTAAAATCCTTGATACACCTTGACCAGATCAAGAACTACAATTGGTGTGCCTATACACACAAGTCTATGGTCGACTCCATTCAATCTTTTCAACAGAATGAAAAGCAATTCTTCATTGGACTGGTTGCATTCATCCTAGTAAGTTCACTTTATTTTGAATTTTCATTACTATTTTTATAAAATAATGACTTATTTGTTTGTGAATATATAGTATTGAAGCTGTGAATATATGGACGTGAATGTGTGAATGTAGAACATATACTACTATAATTATTGAAATATGTGAACAAGTATCACTGAAATGTGTGAATATGAACTTTTCAAACTGTGAATATAGTGTATTGAAGTTGTGAATATATAGACATGAATGTCTGAATCTAGAACAGATAGTAATATAATTACTGAAATCTATGAATATAGACTTTTTTAGATTGTGAATATATAGTATTGAAGCTGTGAATATATTGACATGAATGTGCGAATGTAGAACAGATAGCAATATAATTACTGAAAATTATGAGTGTGGAGTTTTCAATCTTTGAATATAGTGTATTGAATATGTGAATATACTGTACTGAATCTGTGAATGTGTGAATATGGGCTTTTCAAACTGTGAATAAACTTCAGTTCTAACTCCTTGTCTTATGCAGCTTGTGTACTTTGACCGAGTACAGTTCAAGGGGATGAGAGTGAATAGAACATACCCAACCATTATTGGGTGGAGTGCTGAACTTGCCAGAAAAAGGGTTAAAGAAGAAAACAAAGCAGGGTCGTTTGGAAGGGGGACAGTGCTCCCCAGAATATCAAAACCTACTGATGTTGCTGCTGCCACCTCCAGGCAGAATGATCAACCTCCTATTGCTGCTGAACCAGCATTGAATATCCCATCATCAAGTGTAGATAGGGTGGAAGGGATCCTACAAAAGCTGGCTTCGACAGTAGGAGAGTTTGGTGAGGCTATGACTGAGATTGGAAAGCAAGGAGCACCAGTAAATGTGATGAGGAAGACATTTCTGGGCTTATCTAACATGCTAAATGTTGCCAGCACCATAGAAACCACTTCAACCCCAACATCCTCCCAGCTGGACGACATCTTCTTTGGTAGTGAAAGCTTCACTATGGTTGTGGATGCCCTTGTCGAAGCCTTTGAAAAGACAAGGAAACAAATGGACCCTAATGCCCCTTCTTTTGACTTGGGGCTATCTCAAGCAACACAGCCATCGGACCAATTAGATGCTCCGAGCTTTGATTTGGGGCTGACTCCATCACCACCACCAGCACAGCAA
>NXFB01000865.1:14038-25301 GCA_002525835.2 Ipomoea batatas
GCAATAGAAGGACAAGGAGCAGCAACAAGAGAAGGAGAAAGAGCAAGAGACAGAGGGTGCTGCGGGGGGAACCGGGGATTGATGCCCTGGTGGATAGAATTGCAGGGGAAGCCACAAAAGATGCAACTTTTTCAACCCCTGGTGTGATTAGAGTTCCTTTTCAAAGGGCTGATTCCCCTCTTGATGAATTTGATAGGTAATGGAATACTTTTACTTAGCAGACTCTAGAACTTAGACTACAAAGAATGATCTTAGTACTATGTTTTTGTCAATCTATAAAATGGCTGTAAAGTTAGCAATGAAGCCCTAAAATGTTATGAATGTGGACTATAAAAAATGTGAATGTTTAGTATGCAATATGTGAATATAAAATTATGAAGCTGTGAATCTGTAACAGAGGTGACCTACTTATAGTGAATCTGAAGTCCTAAGATGTGTGAATATGGTGTTTAAAAACTATGAATATGGAATATATAAACTGTGAATATACAACATTAAAGTTGTGAATCTGTAAAACAAAGGGAATCAGTTAACAAATTGTGAATATAGATATAACAGATGGTGAATATACAATTAACAATTTGTTAACATAGGGATCTAAAGTTGTGAAGAAAGCATTGGGACACCAAAAACTAAACACCTTTAGGCTAAACCTCCAAAATTCTAAATTGTGAATATAGACCTCACAGACTGTGAACATAGAGATAACAAGGTGTGAATATATGGCTCTATATTTGTTAAACATAAGCTTTTGTTTTTGTTGACTAAATACTTTTATTATTTGAACACAGTGCATTAGCGGAGAGTGAATCTGATATCGAGGATGTCATTGCTAGAAAGAGGTCTCAACGAAAGTTCAAGAACATCCCCTTAAACCTACGGTCTCCATTTTGGAATGAACATGGGATGAAAAATCAGAAATGCCACTGTCCCAGATAAACTCCTCTCGAACTATGCATTTGTAGAAGTTTCTGATGAACATCCTAAAGAGTATGTTCCATCTATATATTTATTAATTACTTACATTAATGTGAATTAGGTAAATTTTCTATTTTTTTTAATTTTAATTCTTTTTTTGTGCCTTTTGTAGTGAATTACTTTTCAGCTTTGGTGTAACACCCCGTAAATTCGTTCAAGCCTTGCGACCGGTAATTATTTCCACCGGGCAATTTATTTGATTTAATTGGGCTAGTCTTTCCAATTTCATATATATAGATATATATTTCTTGAACCCGAAATTAATTATTTATTCTAAAAGCCCAATTCTTGCATTAATTCTTGTAAGGGATTTATTCTAGTTTGGATCCTTACAATTCTTATAAGTAAGAGTATTTTTATAATGGCCTAATCTATATATATATATATATATATATATTTCTTCTTGGAAGATTTACTCCTTACAAACTAGTAGTATAATAAATAATGTGTGACCCATTTTATAAGGGCCCATTATTTTATGTCTTGCCCTAATTGATACATACATAATATATGTAATGATCTTTCCCTACTAATATA
Source organism: Ipomoea batatas (assembly GCA_002525835.2). Classification (NCBI taxonomy): domain Eukaryota; kingdom Viridiplantae; phylum Streptophyta; class Magnoliopsida; order Solanales; family Convolvulaceae; genus Ipomoea; species Ipomoea batatas. The sequence continues at coordinate 15,554 of NXFB01000865.1, forward strand.
AAAGCCTTGTATTCACAATCCTAATTCCCTTTTCATTTCCTGCAAATAGATTTCATCCTATTCTTTCCACCTCTAAAGAACCCTAAGTAAATCCTACACTTCCTTCTTCAAGATCCAAGATCAAGATTGCTCTTTTAGGATTGTTGAGGCTTGGGTAAGTGTTTATCTCTAGGAATATACCTTGCATCATGTTATTTTCATAATCTTTATACAAGTTCTTATGTTGTTCTTTTGGGGATCTTTTGGGAAAAAGATGATCAAGATGGAGGTGGTGCCTTGTGAGGTGTTTTGAGGTTTTCTTGGGTGAAGTGTGCTTCAAGAGGTAACCATCATGTCCACTAAAACCTATTTTTACACTCTTGATCTATGAATATTATTTGGTGTATTGGAATCCTGAAATTTCTTTATTGTAAGCCTATTTGTTGTTGTCTGTGAAGTCATCTTTGATGGATTATGAACTTGTGTTCTTGATCCTTTGTGTATTGATGTTTATGGATATTTATTGGTATGGATTCCTTGTTTATTTGGCTTCTGGGATTTATAATCTGAGTAATCTGATCCTATTTTTGTATTCTGGAATGAACATTGAGTATTCTATCTGAGTTTGTGATCTGAGGTTGGGTTTGCCCTTGCGGAAAACCCCAGCGGTATAATGTGTCCCGCTGGAGTCTTCCGTAAGTAGGCCACGGTGAGGGTTGGCGGAAGAGGGAGTTCCGCTGAGGTGATCCGCCTCCTCCTTGCGGAGGGGTGCGGCGGAGGACAGTGTTCCGTTGGGGAGTTCCGTCAGTTCTGCTGGGAGTTTTGTTCCAGTGAGCTATTCTGTGATCTGTTTGTTTGGTTGTTTCCCCTTTTGTTCTGAACTTTGTTGGAGTATTTTGTTGGTATTCTACCCTGTCTTTGGAGTATTTATTCATCTCTCTTGGTCCATCTTTTGAATCTCTTGCTTTGTTGAATCCTTGATTATATTATCTGGGAGTTGGTTTGTGTTCATATATGAGATGAACAATCTGAGTGGTTGTTCTTGGGCTGAGGTTGAGGTTGGATGTGGATGGTGGATCATTGAGTATCTTAGTGTATATGGGAACTATTTGCCTCTGTGTATACTTTGGGCTCTATTTGCCTCTGTGATTGGACTCCGGTCCCTGTGATTGGGTTTTTACCCCTGTGATTGGACTCCGGTCCCTGTGATTGGGTTTTTACCCCTGTGATTGGACTTCGGTCCCTGTGATTGGGCTTCTACCCCTGTGATTGGGTTGTTGCCCATGTGATTGGACTCCGGTCCCTGTGATTGGGTTATTTACCCCCGTGCACTGAGTTTGGATTTGGTGTTTGGTTTGATGATTGATATGTTGGTTGGAGGGTAATGGTTAGTACTTATCCTTGGGTTGAGGTCTGTTTGGCCCCTTATTCGATTCTTGAGTTACATCATATCTTGTTGGTTGTTGATTATTCTTGGTTGTATTCTTGTTGGTTGTTTCTCATGAGTATTCCATTGTATTCATGATTCGGTTGGATATTGGTATTGTTGACAAGTCTTGGTTTCTCCTTTATTCAGCTTGTTGTTGTTGAGTATCCGATTTCAAGTATTGAACAGTTCGTTGGTGTATATATTCTATATGGGTGTGTAAACCTATTTACAAACTTATTATATATCTATACTTCCTTGCGGGTGTGAGTAGTGGTTGCTTAGCAGTCTTTTGCTAATGGTTTCTTGTATATTTTCCAGGTATGCAGTAAGTCTAAGCGAGAGCGCGCCAGAGCTTATCTATATGAGGCAGCTTAGACATAGTTATGTTGTTTTAGACTTATGTTTTGGGCCTGTGTGCCAATATGAGACTATATGTACTCTTGTTTAGATTTCAGATGTTTTGACATTACTTGAAGATTATATCTATGCAGTTCAGTTCTTTTGGTTAGCCTGTGCATCTAGGCCGTGCTTTTCTTACCTAGATGTGGCATGATACCCCTTTAGGTTTTAATTCGCTTCCGCTATGTTATGTTTTATAGTTGAGATAGGCAGCTTTTGTGTTAAGTTTTAGCTATCTCAGCTTGTGAAAAGTTGGGGTGTCACATTTGGTGACATTGAGATCACTAGGGATCACTTCATCTCGCTCAGTGTTGGCCAAGTTAAAAATATCTTCTTAGATGTATGGGCATTGAGGCTCTTAATGCTTGACAAAGAGCGTGCACCCGGGCAACCGAAGAGGGTGTTTTTCAGCACAATTGCCTACGTAAGTCCTTTTTGAATTTGTAAACAAGTATACTTTTTAAATATTGGTATAACTGTGTTAGCTTGGTTACAGATTCACACACTCATACTAGTATATTCACAGTTTCTATACTTTAAATTCACAATTTGAAACCTATACATTCACACATTACAGGGTACAAGTTGTTGGACTGTGTTAACTATTTTAAAGATTCACATATTCTATACTCTATATTCACAGTTTATATACCCCACATCCACACACAAAGTATAAAAATTTGGGAACTTAAAATTATTCATCCGTATTTCTGACTTAAAAAAGTATTCAAATTGAGAACTTTTTTTTTTCTTAGTTACAACTAGATCCCACCCACGAATGGATGAAATGTCTCCCGATGGAAAAAAAGAAACAAAACTTCTATGAACGGATGGCATATGAAATTGAGCGCCTATAAAATTTGGACATAAATGATGCGGACCTGGTGAGTTTATCAACAACACTCAGTTTTATCTAGTCACATTCAAGACATTAATGACATTGTTTTTATTTTCGTTTTTTGAACTTAGATATTCTTTCCAGTGCTTCGTCACGGGCACTGTTTTCTCATTTGCGTCAATGTTAAAGCCTCAAAACTTGAAATAATTGACAACAAGTCCTTAGTCCGTGGTGTTACCATGAAGGACAAGTATGGAGATTGCACAACCCTCTTGGTAAGTTGATCAACAATTTGAGCTCCTTTTGAGTTGCTACATGTATGTGAATGTGTACTTTTCAAACCGTGAATATATAGTATATAAAGTGTGAATGTATAGCAGATGTAATATAAACACTGAAATGTGTGAATGTGGTATTTTCAATCTGTGAATGTAGAGTAGATAATCTGTGAATATACTATTATGAATGTGTGAATGTGTTACAGTGGTAGACTTAAATATTTATGTCCAGGTTACAACTTTAAAAGAATACCTAGCACTGGGGTCATCTGCCTTATTCTGGAAGGTGGATGAGCTAACCGAAGAGGTTGTTGACATGAGTTGGAAAGAATCGGAAAATTATATTGATTGCGGACTATTTGTAATGAGGCATATGGAAACATATAAATGGACATTGAAGAAATGGAACCCGGGATTTAGAAAGAAAGCAAGCTTAAATGTAAGTACACAAATACTAGCTTTGAATAATTTCTTCTCTTTTTTTTTTCCTAGCATTGCAATAAAGTATTTATTTGATCTTGTATATTTGTAGGAAGACTTCTTAATTGGATTGAGGGCCAGGTACACCGCAACAATCATAAGGTGGCGTGCCAACACATTGAAAAACATTGTGATCAAGAAAACCAAACTGTTGTACAACAAGAAATGAACAACTTGTACTCAAATGTGAATATACAATAGTTCCTTGAATTCTTGTAGAACTATGTTGTAATCCTTTTTTGTACAAGTTTTAATTTTGTTACATATTCACACACCCATAGCTTTATATTCATAATTTCAAAACACCACATTCACACTTCTCTAACTATAAAATTGACCATTGACCATAATAATCTTAACTCTGTTAACCAAATTCACAACTTAATAAATCCAAATTTACAATTTCAATAATTATATTACTATCTGTTCTACATTCACACGTTCATGTCTTTATATTCACAGCTTCAATACTCTATATTCACAGTCTGAAAAGTCCTCATTCATACATTTCAGAAATTATATTACTATCTGTTTTAGATTCACACACTCATGTCTCTATATTCACAACTTTAATTCTCTATATTTATTACTAGGGAATTGAACCAATAACCACGTGGTTCAAGCCACACGGCCTACCACTAACGTAAGAAGATAAGATGGCCGACTAGGGAATTGAACCAATAACGATGGGGTTCAAGCAACACGTTTTAGAGAATTGAACCAATAACCAAGGGGTTCAAGCCACACGCTCTACCACTAACGTAAGATAGCTAACTATAATATATCACATAAAGCTTTATTTGAAGGTCGAAAACAACAGATATAACAACACTAAATCTACCACTATCTGTGGGTATTGAACCCTCCACCACGTGGTTAAAAGCCACATGCTCTAGCACTAAGCTAAGATGGTCAGCTACAACGTCATTTAAAGCTTTATTTAAAGAAAACAACATAATTACAGATTTATTACTTATGACATGATAATATCCCCGTCCATGTGGCTAAAAGTCGCGTGCTCTACCACTGAACTTCTTACCACAGCCATGATAATATTTTCTTTTATTCATACCATTATTCATGAATTTCTTTTATTCACATTTTTAGTTTGCTTTCATTTGAAATAGTTACATTTCCTGTTACTTTTAATATCATTAAAAATATAATAGGTTTTAATTTCATTTGTAATTGTTTGTTGCAATTTTTACACTTTCTTATTTAATTCTTACCATTATACATGAATATCTTTTATTCACATTTTTAGTTTTTTTTTTTTTTACATTTGATATTTTCGTAACCTTTTTTTCTCTCCTTTATCGATGAAAACATTGCAAGTAATTTTTAAACTACATAAATCATAGCAATATCAACCTAGCACAATTTGCAAATTAAGAAATACCTATTGCAAGTTCAAAATGAAGTGTTTTGACAAAAGCGAAAATGAAAATAAATTCTTTGGAGGGATAATTCGCACATCTTGTTTTAATAAAGTTACACTAGTACAAATACACAACGCCAATTCAGCAAGTTGAAGCCACAATCTGTACCACTAACGTAGAGATATAACAATACTAAATCTACCATCTACTACGATCTATCTGTGGGTATTGAACCCACGACCACGTGGTTAAAAGCCACGTGCTCTACCACTAAGCTAAGATGGCAAACTACAATGTCATTTAAAGCATTATTTAAAGAAAACAACACAATTACAGATTTGTTACTTAAGACATTATAATATCCACCGACCATGTGGTTAAAAGCCACGCGCTCTACCACTAAACTTCTTAGCACAACCATGATAATATTTTCTTTTATTCATACCATTATTCATGAATTTCTTTTATTCACATTTTTAGTTTTCTCTCATTTGAAATAATTACATTTTCTGTTACTTTTAATATCATGAAAATATAATAGCTTTTAATTTCATTTGTAATTCTTTGTTGCAATTTTTACACTTTCTTTAATTCTTACCATTAAACATGAATTTCTTTTATTCACATTTTTAGTTTTTTTTTTTACATTTGATATTTTCATAACCTTTTTTTCTCTCCTTTATGGATGAAAACAATGCAAGTAATTTTTAAACTACATAAATCATAGCAATATATGTAAAACTTTTTCCTAATACAATATATATTATATATTGTGGGCCTTAATAATATGGTGCAAGTGGACTAGGCCCATTAAGCTATAGGTTGGATTGGATATCTAGGTTTACTCCAATCCACCATATGCCTATATAAGCCTGCATTGATGGTATGCAAGACAGACAATACATAGCACCTTAAGTTTTGGTACTCGTACTGCTCAGAAAATAATACCAGGACACCATCTAGGGTTCTGTGTTAAGTGTGAGACAAAACGGCTAAAGGCAACACAACAGGGCATCCACTATGGCTGAAGATCAACACGATTTATGCTATGCTTCCGCTACTACGATGTTAGGTTACTCGTAGATTCATTATGTATGTTTAGACAATATTTCTTGATCTTACATTTGGTATCAAGAGCCTTTATTAATCACTGCCTAGTTGATTAATTAGCAACAAATATATTTTGAAAATATATTTGTTTTTCTTTTGTTTCGTGGAAAATAACAAGATTTATATGTTTCTTCCTTTATACGAAATTTCATGCTTGTCTAGTATATTATAGTGCCTATTGTTTTTTGGGAAGGAACATATTAGTATGCATAGTTTCTTTGGGACATATGTATTGCTCGGCTGTTTTTTTTTTTTTTTTTCATTTTTTGTTTTTTTTCGAGCGAGCCTTTGCGTTGGGCAAGCAGCACCGTGGGGTGGCTACGGAACTAAGTACGAAGCATCAACTGTTCCCCTTCGCCCAGTACGATCGTCATATGATGGTGATGACTGGTTCATGGGTGACGACTCCGACTCCAACGATGGGTTATGTTGATGGTGGGGCTGTGGTGAGGAGGACGAACGATGCAGGCTGGTTGGGTTCTGGCGAAGGTGCTCCACCACCATGCGACTTCAGACTCCAACGGCAATGAGGCTGGGCTCTTGACGGCGACGAGGCTGAGTTCCTGGCGGTGAACGGTCGATTGCTTTGGCATTGCAACGATGTGAGACAGCGGAGTCGACCTGGTTCCCGGACTGTCGCCACTTCGCCGCTTTGGAAAGTTGATGCAGTTTTCCTGCTTTCTGGTACATTTCCTATTAAAGTGGTTTTGCAATTTTCCTTTATTCATCATATATTTGGTTGGAAATTGCGTGGGATGAGGAAACTTCTTTAATTTTGCAATTATTTTTTAACTGCCATATATATTTATTTGCATTATTTCATAATTATATGTTAATTGTGGTATGATAATTATATTAGGTTTAATATTACCATATTAATATGACCTCAATTAATATTATATATTATTTTTGGCAAATGGTAAATATATAGTAATATTATACATATTAGTTTTGGTAAGTGGTAATTATTTGGTTTAATATTGTCATATTAATATTACCTTAATTAATTTGTATATTATTTATGGCATGTAGTAAATGTATGGTAATTGCATGTTTTGGAATATTAATGCCCTTTAGTTTTTTCCTTCATTGTGATATTAAATTCATAATTAAATTATTATTCAATTTTGAAACAAATTATTAAGTTTTAATTTGTTTGAATTTTAATTTTAATATTGAATATTCGGTTTAAATTGTATTCAGTGTTACAATTTAAACATTTAATTGTGGAGTTTGAGTTCGTAATATGCATAATCTGAGCATGGTATATATGTTTTTTATTGCACTAATTATATTATTTGATTGCTATAATTATGCCTTTAGAAAAACATGTTCATTAAGATTGAATTTAGTACCTTTTAGGTGAATTTAGTGCCTTTAAGAATAGATTATGCATATTCTTACTTTTTCAGTCAATACTCAATTCGTACTTCTTTTGGAGGATTTCAAAGCACATAAATTACATAAAACTCTTCATAGTACTACCCTATTTAAAGCCTTATCGTTAGGTCAATCTACATTTATATAGATCAACCAAACGATTTTAGTTCAAATATGAGAACATATGATTTAGGGAAGTTTCTTGGGGAGGAATACTAGTTCCCTGCGCTGGCTTTCACGCCTTACTGGCTCAAACCGCCGTATTGCTACTAGTCCCCTTGCGACGCTACTCTGTCTAAGGAGTTGGTTTTTAATGGAGCTTTAGCACCAAATGATAAGCACCAAGAATAGTACATAAAAAGGGTCTAAATAGGATAGAATATAAAGTTCTGCCATCCGATCATAACAATCTCATGCATTTTTAGCTCGGATGTGATCAAAATCTTCTAGCATTGATTCTAGGAAAAGTTCTGAAATATTTTACAGATCGGAAAGAGATTTGAGGCAAAAACAGAGCAAAAGACAAACGAAGCTGCAAAGCAGAATCTTCCCACGCAGCCCAACACGCGTGTGGAGGGGCGTGGAATATTTCCAGTAGCCGTCCACGCCCTCCACCACGCGTGGTGGCGTGTGTGGTCGGGCCACAAGGGCCATTTCGGGAAATTTGTCTTTTTGTCACTTATATAAACCCCTTTTGCCCTAAACCAAAAGGGGGGAAGAAGAGCAATAGAATAGACTAGATTTGAAATTCCTTAGGGTTTTCTCCCATCTTGGGGGAAAATTCCTTTCCTTTTAGAGTAGATTAGATTCAAGAGCAAGATGGAGGATTGAAATTTCAAGAACAAGATGTAAAGGATCCATTCTTATGGGGTGGTAACTCTTCTCTTTAATGTCTTAATTTAATGCTTGTTTTCTTTGAGATTTTCATTTCTTCTTCTTGTTTCCTTATTATACTAGAGTAGATTAGAAAGGGGATTGGTGGCCCCAAAGCTAAACTATGTGGTTGATTTGATATGAAATTGCTTGTAGAAATGTGAGCTCTTTGAATGTTGGATTGTAAACTTGTGTGGTTGATGTTCTCGAAGCTTTGTGCCTAAGTGTGACCACATTAGGTAGCAAACCCAGAGAAAGTGAGTGTGTGCGCGATAGCGGCCACTCACGAGTCCAACTCACCCACATCTCCGCCCTTAGTCCGAAAGGATGAGGTTCGACAGGAGTGGTAGACAAGGTGTTCGATGAAATCCCCAACCGAATGAGGATGTGGGAGTCCAAAGTGTGACGCCACTTGGTAAAGTGCCATGAACTCCCTAGTCACATCCACGTCATTTGCTCGCAAAACCATAAGACGGTAGACTACATAGGATAGCCTCAAGCCCCAATCTCCGCCTTTCCTTTCCTTTTACACAACCACTTTCAACCTTCTACTTTCTTACAAAATGAATCCTACCCTTAGCCATTCCCGTAACTCTTCCCTTTCAACTTCCTAAATGCCTGATTGTAGCATATTTTAACAAACAAATAAATACCCGGAGTATTGGGTTATCGATCCACAGGGAAGCGGGGCGTATCGAACACTAGTTACTAGTGCCAAATAAAGAAAGCTAGTCGATGAAAAAAATATAGAGAGAGTGGGATTTTCGGGTTTAAGTGTTTAATCCCCTAGTGCCAAACTAAGATGAGATATGTAATTTGGGTTCTAACAAAAGTGGATGATTGCATTCGCAAAAGGGAAGGAATTACTCCCATAATTCAAACCCACGACAAGGAACTAAACAAGAACAAGTAATCTAAACGAAATCCCTTAACAAATTTGCCCTCTTCCAAGGTGCAAAAGTGAAGTGCAAAAGTGAGTGCTCTAATATATGCCATAGCTCCCATTAAGACACAAATATAGCAAGATACAAGTAATTTAGGCCTTTAATCACAAGCATCACAATTGCATCATAAGTTATAAAACCCAAATATAAAATATCATTAAACATGAAGAACAAGGCAAATAGGATTCATAAACACTTATCACCCAAAAATCCCAAAATTACTTTAGCCAATCATGGCTAGGATTGAATTTAAAGCTCAAGTAATAAAGAGTTTACAAAAAGTAAGAAAGTAAAGGAAAGGAAAGGAAATTCTCCCGAATATGGCTTTCTAAGATTTCCTTCATCCTCCCAATGCCTTTATAGCTCCTCGAGATGACTATCTTCTTCTCTAAAAGTGGTGGATCCCTCCTTCACTCCATTGAAGACACAACAACTGTCACTCACTTCTATTTGTCTCCAAAAACGCAGCTTAGCCTTAGGGTTTTGGGAAAATGAGCCTTATATAGTGGGAGCAAAAATTGGGGCAAAATAGGCATTTTTGCGAAACAGAATTCTGGGCTGTCATAGGATTCTCGACGCGTAGAGCCTCGGGTATTTTTATAGAAATTGCTACGGCATGGACTCTGTAACACCCCAATTTTCAACTCTTACATTTATTA
>NXFB01000871.1:24432-35346 GCA_002525835.2 Ipomoea batatas
GCCCAATATTAAAATATTAATAAATAAAAATAATTCAAATGTATAATTCAAATTATATATACACAAATAATATATGTATTTTATACACACAAATATGATTTACCATTCATAGAAATTTAATTAAAATATAATCAACCATTAAATAGAAATTAATAATTTAAATAAGATGACAATTAAATAATAGGAAAAAGATATGATAGATATAGGTGTAGGGTAATAATGATGGAGTTAAAACTAACGGTGTTATAACGGTGTAAGGGTAGTTTTGTATAACAAGAATGTAGTAGGGGCAATTTTGTTTAATGACATTGAAGTGTACAACATTTAAAGTAAAATGTACACATTTATTAGCATCCAAAAAGATGGACATAAATCAAGGATATAACCTTGATTGAGACTTATTATGTTTATATATATATATATATATATATATATATATATATATATATATATAAAAGTGATTAAAACTATGTGTTGAGGATCACCTACACTTGCGAAATCTCCATGATGGGATTTCATTACCCATGTAGGTGCGAGTGCATGTGCATGGAGTGGGGTGGGAATGCCGCTGTGGAGATCGAAGGGGGATGTCATTTTTATTTTGGAGAAAAATTATTATGTGAACCTCCAAGTTGTTCTATTTTCAAATTCTACTCACTCTCAAATTCTTGATGTAGACATTTTTCTTAGGACCCACATGATGAAAATATTATATCACTATCTGCCATAACAAGGAGTAAAAGTGAGGAGTAGAATTTGGGAGCACATGTAGTAGAATTCATTTTGGAATGATTTTCAATGAGCCTAATTGTGCCCTTAACTCTTTTCTCCTTGGTTGTTTGGCTTGCCTTTTATAGTGAAAGATGATGATCAAGTTGTGTATTCATGGTCATTCCTAACTCTTTAATTTGTAGGGAAGTAACTATCCTTTACGGTAGAGAATAATGAACATTCATGATAATTTGGGATAATGATCATCCATGAAGTATTATGAAGGTTTATGCGTCATTTAATTTATAGTGGCTTGCAATATAATTGGTCTAGTACAACTTATTATAGTTAGACTTATATTACTTCTAGATGTCTATGTTGTGTAGGTGTCTTCTGTATATATCTTGTACTCTTCATTATCAGTGTGGTTAATCAAACATACAATTACCAGACTCCTACATTCATCTGGTATCAAATTCTAGGAATGGCGAATGATTCTTCCTCCGTCCAGTCGCACTGTCACTGCGCAGGTTTCCTCTCCGGCACCGGCTGCACCAATTTCTCTCCAAGGTGCGCATCACTTTGTCTCCCTGAAGCTTACGTCCAAGAACTATCTTTTTTGGCGTACACAATTGGTGCCGTTTCTCTGCGGGCAGAACCTCTTGGGCTATGTCGACGGTTCGCTTCCGTTCCCGGAGCAATTTCTCCCCTTCGCCGGTGGTACACTAGCTACTGTTAATCCGACTTACAACCTCTAGGTGCAACAGGATCAGCCAATCCTTTCTACGCTAATTTCTTCCCTCTCGGACGAGTGTATGTATCTCACTGTTGGCAGAGGATCTTCTCAGGTAGTGTGGTTTTCCATTTGAGCTGTGCTCGGTTCTTCCACACGTGCCCGTTCTCTAAGCCTTCTCAGTCAACTTCAGAGTTTGCGACAGGGTGACTCCACGACTGCAGAGTATCTCGGCCGTGCTCAGGTCATTCTCGAGGAGATAGCTCTCGCCGGATGGCCGTTATCACTGGATTAACAGAATCTTTACGTTCTCTGCGGTCTCTGTCTTGAGTTTCACACTCTTGCTTCTTCTCTCACAGTGAAGGATGCAGCTGTCACGATCGGGCAGCTTGGAGACTACTTAACAACGCATCAATTCATCTGCACTGATGATGTTGACGATGCTGCCTTGGGCCTGCTTCCTACTCTGGCAGCTATGGTGGCTTCGCGGTCTGGTTGTGGAGGTGGCAGTGGCCGGTCCGGATCCCGTGGAGGAGGTCGCTAGAACAACCGCAATGGAGGTGGCAGGCGTGGTGGCAGTGTTCATTCTGGTCGAGGAGGTGGGAGATTTAATTATCCTAAATGTTAGATACGTTTTGGCGTGGGGCATACTACAATTTCTTATTCTAAGAGATATTCTGATGCTCCAGCCACCGAAGCTCATTTGGTGCAATCTACGAGTCTGGAAGATACTCTTTTCCCGCACACATGGCTTCCGGATATTGGGGCAACGAATCATGTTACGCTGAATGCTGATGTGTTGAACGGTGTGGACTCATATACTGGTGGTGATACCCTCCGTGTCGGTGATGAAGCAGGTTTGGCTATCTCTGGTGTCGGTTGTTCTTCGGTTCCCCCTCTTTCTCGTTTTCTTTCTTTATCTCGTGTTTTTCTTGTTCCTGGTTTATTGCATTCTTTACTGTCGGTTCAGCGCTTTGCTATTGACAACAATGTTTATTTTGAGTTTCACCTGTCTTATTTCTTTGTGAAGGATCGCGAAACCAGGGTCGTCTTACTTAAAGGTGGGAGTTCAGGTGGTCTGTACACTCTTTCGGTCTCGCATCTAGTTGCTTTTTTATCCGCTAGAGCGTCTTCACATGTCTGGCATTGTCGTCTCGGCCATCCACACTATCGGGTTCTTCGCTCTATTTTTCAGGATTGTCCCGTTGTTGAGTCTAGTTTAGTTACTTCGCAGTCGTTGTGTTCTGCATGTCAATTGGGAAAATCTTCCCGTTTTCGGCTTTCTTGTGTTTCTAATAATAGCACTAAAATGCTTGAACTTGTGTATATGGACATTTGGGGTCCTTCTCCTGTTTTATCTAGTGATGGTTTTCAATATTTCGTTTTGTTTGTCGATGATTACTATCTATTTATGTGGATTTTTCCAATGCGTTTGAAAACTGACATTTATGATATCTTTTCTAAGTTTCGAGCTCGTGTTGAGCGTCAATTTTCCTGTCCCATTATATCCATTATGTCAGATCTTGGGGGTGAGTACAAAAAGCTTGGCAAGCTTTTCTCTAGTCTTGGTATTATTCACCGTCAGTCTTGTGCCTACACGCATGAGCAGAACGGGCACGTTGAGCACCGAAATCATCATGTTGTAGAAACTGGTATTTCTCTTCTTGCTCGGTCGTTTGTTCCTTTGCGTTTTTGGTATTTTGCGTTTGAGGCTGCCGTTTTCCTTGATTAATCGGTTGCCTACTTCTGTCTTAGGTAATGTTAGTCCGTACTCTATTATTTTTGGTTGGCCTCCGGATTACATGTGTTTACCTATCTTCGTCCCTATAACCGTCACAAGATTTAGTTTCGTTCCTCTCTGTGTGTGTTTTTAAGCTATCCAAAGTCGTTCCGTGGGTATCGATGTCTTGATCTTTAGACTAATCGTGTGTTCATATGCAGACAGGTTCAGCTTGACGAGACTTTATTTCCTTTTGATGCTTCTAATCCATCCTCTCTCGATGTTGTTCCAAGTTCAGTGCCGTGGGGTGTCTCGACCTTAGCTCCATCTGTTTCTAGTTCGGTTCTGTTAGTGCTGGTTGAGACTGCTCCTATTTTTGGTAGTTTGGTTGACCTGCCTGCTATGGTTGGCCCGCGCAGGAAACGGGCTAGTACTCAGCTTGGGGTACGTACACATGGTATGTAACTTTGGCGTGCGACTCGGGCTACTCGAGCTGGTCGGGTGTTGACTGCGACTCTTAGCTCGGAGCCTACGTGCTACTCTCAGGCAGTTGTTTTCCCAGAGTGGTGGGAGGCTATGGACCTCGTGTTCAACGCTCTTTTGCAGAATGAGACTTGGCGGTTGGTTCCCTATCGTCCCGCGCTGAATATTGTTGGATGTAAATGGGTTTTTCGTGTGAAACGGAAGGCTGATGTAATATATTGAGCGTCATAAAGCTAGTTTGGTTGCCAAAGAGTTCAATCAAGTGGCTGGTGAGGACTTCTTTGACACCTTCAGTCCGGTTGTGAAGCCCACTACAGTTCGTCTGCTGCTTGCCTTAGTTGTTTCTCGCAGCTGGACGATTCGACAGTTGGATGTCCATAATGCCTTCCTTAATGGGTATTTGACCGAGACGGTTTACATGCAGCAGCCACCCAGGTATGTTGATAAACAGTATCCAACTCATGTTTGTCTTTTGCAGAGATCTTTATATGGCTTAAAACAGGCTCCCCGGGCTTCGTTTAGACGTCTGCATGATTACTTGCTTAAGATTGGTTTTCAGTCGTCCAAAACTAACGTTTCTCTGTTTATTTATGATGAGTCTGGTTTTCATGTGTTTTTGCTGGTTTATGTGGACGACATCCTTATTATGGGTAGTAATTCGAAGCTTGTGTCTCTGTTATTTAATGGTTTGGCATTGCTTTTAAGATTCGTGACTTGGGTGCTCTGCGTTTCTTTTTGGGGATTGAGACTGTGGACGTTGGTGGTGCACTTATTTTGTCTCAGCGTCGTTATATGACTGATATTTTGCGCCGTGCTGGTATGGAGGACTGTAAGCCCATCCTTACTCCTATTACCGCTTCTAGGACTAGGTCATCGGGTGAGGTTGAGTTGTTGTCGGATCCTACTACTTTTCGCAGGTCGGCAAGTGCTCTACAGTATCTTACCATTACTCAACCTGATTTGTTATATGAGGTCAACAGGTTGTGTCAATTCATGCATGCCCCGACTACTGCGCATTGAACTGATATGAAGCGTGTGATTCACTATGTGAAGGGTACCTTGCATTTTGGGTTGCATATTTCCAAGTTGGATTCTCTGGTTGTTCATGCTTTTTTGGACTCAGATTGGTCTGGTTGTCCGGTAGACAGAAAATCTACGAGTGGCTTTACGGTGTTTTTAGGTAGTAACCTCGTTTCTTGGGCTTGTCGAAAGTAAAAGACCGTCGCACGGTCGTCAACTGAAGCTGAATACAAAGGGCTTGCAGATGCCTCGGCTGAGGTAACTTGGTTAGTCTCTTTGTTGGACGAGCTTGGCATTGGGCTTTCTTCTCGGCCTCGATTGTGGTGTGATAATTTGGGGGCTACTTATCTCTGTGCTAACCCGGTTTTCCATGCTCGGACTAAGCACGTAGGGACTGGCTACCATTTCGTTTGAGATAAAGCGGCTTCTAGGGCCTTGGCGGTTCAGTTCGTTTATACTAAGGATCACTTGGTGGATATTTTTACGAAGGCTCTGGCTTCCTCTCGGTTTTCCTTTTTGCGTGACAAACTCAATGTTGTTTCTTTACCACCTTGAGTTTGCGAGGGCATATTAGAGCTTATTATAGTTAGACTTATATTACTTCTAGATGTCTATGTTGTGTAAGTGTCTTTTGTATATATCTTTTACTCTTCATTATCAGTGTGGTTAATCAAGCATACAATTACCAGACTCCTACATTCATCTGGTCTTCAATGCTTAGGTTTGTTAGGAGTCTAGTAGTTGTATGTAGTTCTGTAGGACTCTTATTATACTTCTATATTATTCCTGTAAACTCTACGTTAATGGATATCATATCATTCAATCCTCATCTGGTATCATAGTTTCCAGGTTTAGGTCATGGCAGCTATCGGTCCTAATGACGGCTATGTTGGAGATTCCTTCGAACAGACTGTTTCCGAGGTTGTCGTGTCTCCACCGTTACCACCTAATAATTCTTTATCATCTGCCCACCATTTCGTTTCCATAAAATTGACCTCCCGTAATTATCTTTTTTGGCGAACGCAGTTAGTGCCCTTCTTGCGAGGTCAAGGTCTTCTCAGCTTCGTTGATGGTACATCTGTGTGTCCGCCGTTGGAGGTTCTTGCTACCGGTGCTTCGAATGCTGCTGCTGCGACTCCGGCTGCTGCGTAACTATAATAACTTTTTTCAATGAATGACTAGTTTTTACCAGATCAATCTCTTGGATTGTACTATTAATTTGTCTTTCAAGTTATCGTTGTCATCGAATTGTTCCTATATATCAAACTTATTAGGCAATTTGACCTATATATATACCATCATGTGTGTGTATAATGTTTAAATTATTTTGATTTACAGGAAAATGTGCAATAGTTATTCAAATGTACTCCGATCTGTTAGTAAAATCCACCTTGTGACCCTAATCCACACAGAATCACAAGTAAATAAACCAATCTAGGTTGTTCATAACTGACTGACTCAAACCGAGAAAATCAATAGGCAATGCATTCTCACACACGGAATCAATCATTTAATGTTTAAATGATTATTTACTATGAACTAAATAAAGTAATCTTACATGTACCAAACTTTTCAGTAATATATATATAACGAAAATGAAAAACACCATTTTATTTAATGACAACATATAGAATTTGATACTTTCAACTTAATAATACTTCATAAGGGTATGAAAATAGGGGTTGTTGCTTATAATTAGTGGTAGTTATATACTAAGGTGCATCAATGATGAAACTAACAAACACGTAGAGTACAATCAATATGGCATTCCATTCATGTGTGAAGAGACTGTGGGAGGGGAATCCATGTGAGGTCTGATCCATTGGGGAATTTCATAATTGGGGTTTGCCAGCTATTTGTTTACATTATTTTAATTTCATGTAGCGTGGACTTGTCGCCATTCCTGCGTTACTTTTGGATTTAATTTATGCATTTGCATATTAAGTTCACTAATTGATTTTCTCTCGAATAATGTATACTAAATCAGTGAGCTAAACTCATACGCGCGGGTATCTATTAATTGACCTGTTAAGTGTTGAAGAAACCCCACTTTCAATTTAATACAGTCTTTATCACCTCCTGCATACTTATTATTATATTATATTATATTATATTGATGAAATTATTATGGTATAATAAATATCCAATAAAAGTAGTAAAATTGTAAAGATAAAAAAAATCAATACTACATCACGAACATAAGAAGAAATGTAAATTTGAAATAAATTAAAATTTTACGTGTATAAGAAAATAAAATACAACGTAGAAGTTATCAGTGTTAACAACTTGTAGGAGAAAAGAAAAATGAAAAAGGACAAGATAAAAAAAAATATAAGTATACAAAAAAATAAACGTAACATACAAATTAATACAACCAACTATATCAACACAATTTCTATTCTTATTAGAACATTACCATCATTAACTTTTAGATATTAAGATCGTTTAATCTCTCATATCTTAAGATTACCAAAATGTGGAATAATAAATTTTATTTATTTAATTTTTATACGTGATTTCAACTTTGCGAGTCAAGCAATCACTCCATTAATTGATTATACTCTAGTCTTCATGCACAAATTATTCCTTTTACTACTTTAATCCCAATGCTCTATCCTTTTGGGAGACTACGGCAATTATTAGCTAAAAAATGAAAATTATTAGAGTTTTAAGTTAGGGTTTCGATTCATTTAAAAGGGGAAAAAATTGAAAAATGCTAACCCAATAAAGTCATAGACATCCAATAGCAACCCAAATATATAATTGTCAGTTTAGGGAGTCACAATTTGTGAGTAATGAATGTAAAAGTGTGTAGCATTATCTAAAAATTGTATAGTATATATTTTTCCTTTAATAAAATAGCCCCAAAGACAAAAATTTACAAGAAAGATGAAATAATATTACTTCGAATTCTTTTTTTCGAAAATGTAAAACATAATTATATTTTTTTTTTCAAATACATCACAGTCACACAGGGAAGCATTCAAGCATCCAAAGAAATTCACCAACTAGAGTGTGCCAATAATTTAATTCCGAATTATATTAACCGGAATTTGATATGATTATCATATCAAAAAGTAATTACACCAGAAAAAAAAAGAGTATAACACGATGCTGAGGGGCAACGTAAAAACTCTTGTGTAAAATATATCCACATGGGGTAAAAAAAAAACAAAACACGCGAAGGTGAAAAAAAAACGTTGGTAATTTCCCTAGGTTTGAGCCGATCAGTTATGGGTAACCTAGGCTGATTTATCTCCTTGTAGTCCTTTGCCGGCTAGGGTCACATGGCGAGGAGCAAACTTCGTTAAAAGAAAAACGTTGGTAATTTTGGCAGAGTAGTATGCAGAAACAAAGAAGTTGGGATGGCATTTTGGTTTCAGTAGTCTTCAGAAATGCTCTCAAGATGGGGCCTCCATATCCCAACCTTACCGCTCCGGCGGCGATGCCGGCGACACGGTGACTTCTTCTCCGACGGCGACACAACATCGCGCGCGGCGGAATTAACGTTGTACACTCTCTTCTTGTTCTTCTTCTTGTCCGGGACAGAAGTCGCGGGGATCAAGAAGTAGATACTGCCTCTCTTGAGCTCAGACTCCGGCGAGAGGATCATGATCCGGCGAACCACGCCTTGAGAGCTGCTGGGTTTGCTCAAAACGTGGTTTGGGTTGTTGTTGAGAACCTCGCCGGCGGTGATGGGATGCGCGATTTCCTCAACCTGCCCGTTCAAGTGCACTATACGGATCAAGTCTAAGGCTCCGCAAGGAATAACACAAGCCAAACAGCACCTTAGACTGTTGCCCATCTCTTGCAAGCCTGCAGACAGAAAAAATTATGATGTTTTTGGGTATATTATATGGTGGTTTGAGCGAATGGAGAGGGGAGTGAAGGTGTTATATATATAGATTCAACTTATTGTACTTTTAACCTGCATAGCTATATATATATTGAATTGACACGAGGTTTGAGCGGAAATGATGCCAATTTAATTACTAGGGTGTATGTACATGTACAATGTATATATGGTACTACACACCAAATTAAAGATCAGACAAGTCAATTCACAATAAGGAAGCTTTTGCCATATCATTTCATATCTGTTACGGAAGTATTACTCTATCCGTCTTATTTCATGTGTATGATTTGGTTAGCTAGGTTTGATTGAAGTAATTTTTAATTTAATTTTTCATAATATTACGCTTAGTATTGTTAGGAACATCATGTATTTTAGTTTTGATGATACCAAATGTTTTAGAATTCCCCTAAGTCTCGAAGTATAGGCATATGTTGTAAGTTCGACAAGTAAACCAAGAGCACGAATACAACCGGCAACATAAAATGAATCCGGAAAATATTTAGGCTCAAAGTAAACTTGGATGAACACTTTAGAGGTCATCGTGTTGTTAGCCCAGTTCTAACCTTAGAAGAAAGCACGAGACATCACAAGAGGAATAAGGGTCTGCGAGACATCAACTAAGTCTCGAGACATCAACTCCGTTCGAGACATCGTAGGAGGAATAAGGGTCTGCGAGACATCAACTAAGTCTCGAGACATCGATTCAGTTCGAGACATCAAACTACGTCTCGAAGGGTCTGAATGACTCCAAACAAGGAAAGTTCGAGACATCGACTCGGTGAATTAAATCAAGTTTGGAGAAGAAGAATATCATGGAGATAAAAGAAAATATGCTAAGGCATAGTGCTGATCAGATTGCTCAAATATCGGCCACAACGTGAGAAGGTCTTGAAATGGAATCCACGTAGGATTTCCACTCTCAACGGATAAAAGGAGCACCCAAACCGAGCATGGTCTTATTCCCTAAAACAAGGTATAATGGGAATATAAAAAGGGTTTGTCTTTATCAAAAAGAGGAGCTGGATATGCACTCAAGAAATTGGGATAAGGAATATCCACTAAAGACAAAAGGCTCAAGTTACAAGGCCACCACTCCATGAAATCTGTTGAAAATATGCAAAACCCATGATCAGCATGGGATCAACAATTCAAACGGAATAATTTTCCCTCCAACGAAATTATTCCATATCTCTCTATAAGAAGGAACTTGAAGACAAATCAAGTAAGAGGTTGACGGAATATACAAGCTAAGAAATTACAAAGCAAAGCATTTGAGAAAAGTGCTAATACTGAGAATATCTTATGATATTTAAGTGCGAGAAACACATCTTAGTGTTTGAGAGAGTTCAAAGCTTAACATCATACATATCTAGAAGGTGATCAAAGTTGTGCATTAAAGGAGATATCCAACGACAAGCTGTTGATCAGATTGGAGATTATAGATCAACCGTGATCAAACAACCACCTTGCTTTGGAGTAAGCAAGAAGAGGTGGAGTAGCTGTGAGGCTGTCTTGTGAAAAACACGGGAGAGGCGGAGTAGCAGGAGGTAGGCGAAAAACCTAGGTGTGAGGCTTGAGGCTGGCTTGGTGATCAAAGCTCAAGTGCTCGGGAGACTTGAGGCTGGCTCTGTGTTCAAAGCTCAAGTGCTCGTCATTGTACTAAAAAGGGAAGTTTTAGTGCAATCTTTCTAGGGAGTTTCTAGAAGAAGAGTGGACGTAGGCAGTGTTGGCCGAACCACTTAAAAATCTCTCTCGCATTTACTTTACGCATTTATTTCACGCTGCTTAACTAACCTCTCGATTTGCATTGCATTCCAAATCTCACCTCTCGAAAGATAAAACCTTGTGCTAACTTAAAAGGGGATAACTTTTCCGCTGCGCATAAACCTTTATCTTCAACTTGTGCTTGATCAGACTTAAACTTCCTAAGTCTATCTCTCATGAGAGGTCGAAAAATATTTGTAAAATCTTATACAAGTCTATTCACCCCCCCTCTAGACTTGTACCCCATCATATCCCCTCGGGACTAACAATTGGTTACAGAGCGAGTTCTTTGATCGATATAAACCTTTGTTTATATTGCCTAGAGATCCTTCCTTGAAAAAGCTTAAAACCGTTTTCAAAGCACGAGATAATTTAAATATAGACAACATGCTATCTAGGCATCTTTTGTTTGATCTTAGCAGGTTCGATGACTGGAAAACACGCATGCTTGCGTATCTCTCTGCCCTCCATGATGAGATGGCCGAAGTAATCACAACGGGGCCAGTCAAGATCTTAATGGTTAACACAGCTGCTGAACAAGCCACAACTACACCAAAGTACATCCCCAAACCTAAGGAAGAATGGACAAGCGATGATAGAAAGAGGAACAACCTTGACAACATTGCC
>NXFB01000873.1:13740-29140 GCA_002525835.2 Ipomoea batatas
AAAAAAATCGAATCCAGATTCTTTTGCAGACTTTAGACCCATTTGTCTTTGCACCTTTATCAGCAAGGTTTTTACCCGTATCATCATGACACGGATAAAAAATTTGCTTCCCAAGTTGATCTCAAGGGAGCAATCTGCCTTTGTAAGTGGCCGAAGCATACAAGATAATGTGCTTTTAGCACACGAGTTAATCCACTACATTAATAAGAAATGTAGAGGATCTAATGTTGCAGTGAAACTAGACATGATGAAGGCTTTTGATAGAGTGGCATGGCCATTCCTTCGGGCAATTTTGTTGAAGTTTGGGTTTGACCTGCAGTTTGTTAACCTGATTTTGAACAATCTAGCTTCAACTCGTCTGTCTATTTTGGTTAATGGAGTGAGTTGCGGTTATTTCCCTCCAACTCGAGGAGTCAAGCAAGGCGACCCGCTCTCGCCAATTCTTTTCATTATTGTCTCAGAGGCTCTGTCCAGTGCACTGATAAGGGAGGTTGGCTCAGGTTTAATCTCTCCATACTATACTTGCCCGAGTCTTCCTACCATTTCTCACCTTGCTTTTGCAGATGATCTCCTGATTTTCACAAATGGAGGAAAGACCTCTCTCAAAAGGCTATCCACAGTTCTCTCACGCTATCAATTGGCATCTGGGCAACGAATAAATTATCAAAAGAGTTTTTTTGTGACAGCAAAGCACTGCCCAGCAAATCGTCTCCGAACAATGGAAAGAACTTTAAGCATGAAATCCTCCACCCTACCATTCAGATACTTGGGAGTCAACCTCTTTAAAGGAAGAAATTTGGCAATTTACTATCAGATTATTCTAGAGAAAATTGATCACAGTCTTCAAGGTTGGCAAAGAAAATTCTTATCTCCGGGAGGGAGACTAACACTAATCAAACATGTGTTGATGTCCATTCCGGTGTACTCCTCGGCAGTAGTACAGCTACCGCGTAAAATAGTACTCGAGATAGAACGACGCCTTGCTAGATTTTTCTGGGGCACCAATGACAACCGCAACAAGTATCATTGGACTTCTTGGAGCAAGGTATGTTATCCAGTAGATGAGGGAGGTTTGGGAATTAGATCGGTGACGGCAATTCAGCAGGCTTTTGCTTCCCGTCTTTGGTTTAAGTTTCGATCATCCGACTCGCTTTGGAGTAGCTTTATGAGACATAGATATCCTGGCCCAATCTTTGAAGCTCGACCATCTGACTCCCATATTTGGAAAAGAATGATAAAAATTGCAGATGAAGCAGAGGATTGTATGATGGACTCCTCAAATGGTCTAATCTGGACTCCTTCGAGCAATGGGGAACATTCCATTGCTTCGGCTTACAACTTCTTCCGCCCGAAAGCAAGTAGAACTCTATCAGCGCAGTGTTTTTGGAACCGCAACATACCAGTGAAAATATCAATCTTTATNATTTAAATTTAAAAAAAAAAAAAAAAAAAACTAAATCTACAGATTTCCGGCGGAAACCATACAGGTTTCCGCCGGAAACCTTACTGGTTTCAGTTGGTTTCCGGCGGAAACCTGTCCCCAACAGGTTTCCGCCGGAAACCGGACATTCCCCAACCATCTTCGCCCATTTTCGCAGCAACGCCATGGTTCCAAACAGCTAAAGCTCAAAGCTTTGCTCCCACTTTCATGGATACACACATACTGCGTCTTTCCTCTTCGTTTTCTCCAAACCCCAACCATTCATTTCTCTCAATAGAACCTCCCCTTTCTCCTTCAAGGTGGAGGCTAGCAGTAAAAGGAGCAGCGGCGGCGGCGCGGCGTTTGACGAGGCGGCACGAGGCAGAAAGGCTCCTCCCTTCCATTTTCCCCATGGGGGAAAATGACTTCCGGATAATTTTGGGGGAAGTCATTTTCCCCCAAAATGGGGTCATTTTCCGTGGTCAACGGAAATTGATTTCCGTTAACCATATTTTCTGGGTGTTCCCAAACACCCGAAGCCCGGAAAATGACTTCCAGAAGTCATTTTCCGGGCTTCCAAACACACCCTAAATTTAGTTGCAACGAAATTGCAATAAAACTAATTTTGTTGAAAATTTTGTCTATTATAAACTTCGCAATGGAATTGTTCCATTGCAGACTGTGCAATGGAATTATTTTGGTTGCAATTTTCCTTTTGCAATTTTGCAACGTTTATATAAAACTTAACAATAATTTTTTTTATTATTGTGAATTCAACTATAAATTTGTTTTTGCATCTGAAATTCTCATAGTTTTTCATTACAAATGAATTTTTTTAACAGACACTTACACTATATAGGCACATATAAATAGATATATAATTGGAGTAGAGTTCATGTGCGACCTGGTCTTTAGGTGTGGTCATGCGTCTATTTTGCAGCCATTAGATTACAGCAAGTCATCAAATCAACGCGCAATATATATGTGGTAAAATACACACACCATTCAACGTACTAAAATGCACCAGAGGACAAACAAAACACATCATTCCACACTATAACCAAATGCAATTATTCACTTAAAATCCATCAATATATGTAATAAAACGCATCATTCTACGTATTAAAATGCACCACAACGTGTCTCATGTCAAATTATAAACATGCATATTTAAACATATTAGAAAACATGTGTAAAATATGCACCATTCTACGTATTAAAATGCACCACAACGTGTGTTAAAATGCACAATTTCACTTATTGAAAATCTCCATCCCAGATTATAAACATGCACTATTACACTTATTAGAAAACACATGTTAAAAGACAACATTCTACGTACTAAAATGCACAAAATGAAAAATTAAAACACACCATTCCACAACACAATTACACATCATTCTACGCATGAAAATGTACCAGAGGATGGATTAAAATACATCATTCCACAACACAGTTAATGTACCAACATAGTATTAAAACTCACCACACCATGTATTAAAACGCACCACACCATGTACTAAAATGCACCACACCATGTACTAAAATCCAAAACTCATGCATAAATGAAAGAAAATTCCTATTGAGTCAGACTCTGAGCAAGAAGTCCATGATCAACAGGTTTTTCACTGCATCAAAGGCAAAGAAATCTGTTTCAAAAGCTGCTAAAGAAAATGAGTGTTACTCCTGAAATTCCTGAGAAACAATTAACTAAAGAAGCACAACCTTTCATACCAATCCTGTTGAATGAGCAAGCTGAAAGAAAATGGGAATCCATGCTACAAAGGGAGCTGATCTTTCAAAGGAGTGTGGTGTAAATCAGCTGAATTTAGTTTATGATGCCATCTCACTGCTTCAAAAAAGTGGCATGGTTGGCATTAAACCGTGGAGAATGTTGATCCTTATTCCAAGCTTTTAACCTGTGAGTTTTATTGCAATATGACTGAGTCAGTCAACGATCCTACAAGTCCGAGACATTACAAAATATTCATCCGGGGTAAATGGTATCATATCAATCCCCAGGTGATAAATGAATTTTATGAACTTGAGGCACTCAGAAGCCTATGGAGGACCTCACTAACTGGGATTGATATTACATTGCGTGACTACCTAGAATTGGACTCCATCAACACACCACTACTCTTTCTCGAATCTGAATTTAAGAAGAATTTTGAGAAGAAAGTTTTACAAAGCTGAATCTTTGGACCGTACACCATAATACTGTGGCATAGTGGTGGGTGTGTCAGCGAAAAGGACAGCAACAATGTGGATCTCCAAAAAGGGATTTTTTGGATTGCTAATTGCATGGATCACCAGCCTCAACAATCTTCTATAGCTTCATCATATTGGGTCTTCACCGTGGCCCATGCACCTTGAATTGGTTTTCAGAAGTAAAACTGTATTTACATACATCTGCTCAGGATTCCCAGGTCGTGCACTAGGTGTGCTCATTGGATTATTGAAGACATTCTGGCCAGTTGCTTGCCTTGGTAAGTGAAGAAGATGCAATTGAACGTGCAATTAATTTTTGCTGCTTCAGCTTCATTTTCTGCTCAAGCTACCCTGTATCCAATTACATTGTATCAGATTAGGTATAGGGAATTTTCAGAGCAGCGCTAAAAATCCACGAATACGTTTCCATTTGTTAAGATCAAGCCCTTAATTATTACTACGCCAAAAGTTATAGCTAGTTGCAAAGACACAATTTTATTTTTCAACAGGCTAAGCAGGATGCTAGACTATACCCCTTCAAATAATTGTTTTTTTTTTTTACTTGATAGACACATTTAGTACAACTAGTATCCTTAACATTTTAATAAATANTGTCAAATTGGCCCCCTAAGTCGGATGGATAGTGCAATTAGGTCCCCTAACTGAAAAAAGCTCCATTCAAGCCCCCTAAACCGGCAAAAAAGTGCAATTGAGTCCTAAATGACTTGTTTATCAGGTCAAATTCAGTTAGGGGGCCAAATTGCACTATCCACAAAATTAGGGGGCTAATTTGACACTTTTCATTTTTTATTTTATTTTTCAAAACAAATATTTTTATTTATTTCAGTTCAAAAAAAATATTTTTATTTATTAAAAATATTATTTATTATAAATAAAAAAAATTAAAAAAATTAAAAAAACAGCCACCGACCGAGAATTAATAATTTGGTCCTACTGTCAAATTAATTTGTAGAATTCGACCCCAAGTGTTGGCCATACGCATTTTTCGTTCCTAAGTTATAATTGATGTTGCACTTTTTGTGCTTTTAGTAATAAAATATTAGGGACGAAATTTACAATTTTAGTATAACTCACGGACGAATATGTTGGCATTGCATTTTTCTTTCTTTTGTGCTCACTTCTCCTTTAGAGACGAAAAATGTAATTGTCTATTTTTTAATTTGTTTTTTTTTTAAAAAAAAAATTATTTAAAAAAATTATTTTTAAATTATTTAAAATAATTTTACAAAACTTTTTTAGTAATATAAAAACAATTATTTAAATAATGTTTTTGAAAAAAGAAAGAAAAAAGAAGTCAGCAGTCCCCAGTTGGGATTGCCGATTTTTTTTTTTTGGTTTTTTTTTTTGTTTAAAATAAATTAAAAATCATTAAAATTATTTATAGAATACAAATTAATTTGACATTATGACCAAATGTGATACAAATTACAAAGTTTTGCACTTAATTTCTGTCCAAGGAGTAGTAACCTGATAAACAAGTCATTTAGGACTCAATTGCACTTTTTTGCCGGTTTAGGGGGCTTGAATGGAGCTTTTTTCAGTTAGGGGGCCTAATTGCACTATCCACCCCACTTAGGGGGCCAATTTGACATTTTTCCCTAATTTATAATAAATTTCAAAACAAGATCCATTTCGTCATATACTTCAATAAATATAATGTATTATATAAATGCATATATTTAATTAATTACACTTTTGATATATAAATAATAAATAAATATTATATATAAGGATTATAATACAAAAGGATATTTTCGGTATTATAGTACAAAAGCTATTCTCAAATACTTGGGAATAGTTAATACCAGAGGATTCCCTAGGAATGGATATTCCCTGCAAAGGGAATAGCTCATTCACGGGAATGTTATTCTTAAGAATAAAAGAACAAGACAAACGATAGAATAAGTCTATTCTCGAGAATGACATTCCATTTGACCTATTCCATTAACCAAACACGCTTGTACTCTCGCAATGAAACAACTAGAATGTGACTGTGTAACAGACAGGGCATAGCAGAAAGGGTAGGGATTGACATCTCCAACCAAAACTTCATCAGGAAGAAACACAAAAGGTATTGGAATGGAGCCAACTTATAATTTTCTGATGAAGAAACAAAAAAGGCTATATCGGAATGGAGCCAACTTATATCTTCCAGATTTTAGTTATTTTTTTCCTCTTTAGTTTGGCTGATAATGAGACTGTCATAATAGTATAAATAGCCTCTTTATTTTTCTATGAAGGCAGACAATGTATAAAATTATGAATCAAAGTCTTGCCCATCGTATCGCAAGCTTTCTCTCACTGGATCCTATGTGAGCTCTTTCGACTTATCAAGGAAATTACCCTTCTACAGCCGGACGTGGCAAACCGCTACTCACCTAAAAACAAAAACAAAAAAAAAAACAAAAAAACAAAAAAAAAAACCTTAACTCTAGCCCAACGCAACCTAAATCTGCAACAAACACCCACCCGTCCTTCACTTACACTCCGTCAAAACTGTTGTAACTACGTGGGAACCAATTAGGACCGGCTCGAGCAACCTTCAGCAGCGCGAAGCTTCGCTCTGGGCTGCCGAATCACAACAGAAATGCATTTAATGTAGTTTTCAGACTGCCAACATATAATATACCAAAGAATTAGAATTCAAAGTATTAAAAGATACGACCGAGTATTAAACATATATTCACCTTCTTTAATTTATTCGTTTACCATTGACTCCAGTGGATTCAATTAACACTTAGCTTGCTCATTCTTGAGGTTCTTGAGGTGAAGTAACTGTCAGATTAAAATATTGCGATTAGATGCAATACTTCTTTTCCTTTTTTTTTTGTTTTTGTTTTTGTTTTTTTTTTTTTTTTTTTTTTTTTTTTTTTTGTTTTTGTTTTTCTTTGATGGGTTAGAGTAAGAATTTTCCTAATGGCCACTTGAGGCAGAAGATAACCTGCAGAAATTGCATCTACATATATATCAAGTGACCAGCGCTAGGTCGGTCAGGCTTCCTACCTAGGGATGTCAATCTAGCCCTAAACTAATAGGCTAGTCCAATAAACCCACCTACATTTTTAATATATTAAAAGTACACTATTGACGTTTTATTTTCAATACACATATTAAATTATGAATTTACAAATAATATACTTTTATTACACAAATCAGTATATTAAAGATGTATCTTATGGTATTATGAAATTTAAAAAAAAAAGTATGAATTACTTGCTATGAAGCCTCTACTCTGTTATCTTTTGATGAGAAAACAAAATAAGGGTGTGTTTGGTTCGTACATGGGAATCAGAATCAGTATGGGTATCAAATACTTGGTAAGGGTAATGGATTTTGGTGAAAGCATGTTGCATGTTTGGTAGCATTGCATGGTGGAATGGGAATGATTATTAATAGTTGGGGAAGAAATGAGAAAGGGGAATGAAACACTTATTTCATTAGGATGAATTTTTCAATTAATGGGGTATTACAAACCCAAAGTAGTATTCTAATAACCTATCAACCAAACAATAAATACCCATACCTTATGCCTAAACCCACCAACCAAAGACACCGTAAGTTGTATGAATTAATACCTTGTGGTTGAAAATTTGGGTGAAAATTCATGGGTCCATGTGGCATTACCCATAAAACGTTGTTAATTTAAACATTTATAATCAAAAGTGGTAAATCATAATGCTCGAAAGACCAAAAATGATATAATTCTATAATTCATATAGTCCATAACCTATAAATTAAAGTAGCATTCTAAATATAGATTATTGATTTCTGTTAACTTAAACGATTCTATTTCTTGATTATTAAAATATATACAATAATTGACTTCTCAACATCAACTTCTACAATCACTGTATGTCTGTATCACTATAGGAACATTTCTTTAAACATCGTCGTTTCCAATTAATGTAGTTTTTAGTTTTTACACTTCATTAATAACGCCACATGCACTCAAATTTGAAATCCTAGTAAGTGATAAATCAAGTATGAAGATAATCATAATAATACAACAATACTATAGTAATGGGGAAAAGAAAAACCTGTGAAAATGAAATCCAAACTAGTAAGAAAAATGCATACCTCCCATTATTTGTGATGTTTTTGTAAAAAACAACAAATTCATCCTTTTAGCATTAGCATATTCAAGCATTCCTTCTCCGCCTTGGGACGGTTTTGTGTATCTTA
This sequence comes from Ipomoea batatas, assembly GCA_002525835.2. Classification (NCBI taxonomy): domain Eukaryota; kingdom Viridiplantae; phylum Streptophyta; class Magnoliopsida; order Solanales; family Convolvulaceae; genus Ipomoea; species Ipomoea batatas. The sequence goes on from NXFB01000873.1 coordinate 21,575, forward strand.
TTCCCGTAAAAAGTCATAAACAACCATTTTGGCTTCCCAGTTCGAGACATGAGATTTTCCATGAAGATTCCAAATACCATTGCACAACAAAACCCAATCACTACCGCTCTCCAGGTAAATCCACTCATGAATTTATCTTCCAACTCATCAACATGTTGTTGTTGGTGTTCATTTGACGACCTATTGTTGTCATTGCATTCTCTTGACAACGGAAATCCACATAAGTTGAGGTTTCCCCCATATGAGTCGTTTCCAAAGGTGTTTAATTGGTAGCCCGTAGGAATGCGTCCAACGAAGTGATTTTGTGACATGTTTAACACCTCAAGAAATTTCAAATTTGTAATTTCCTCAGGGATCTTCCCTACCAACTGATTCCAAGAGATGTCCAAAGATTCAAGCAATGTCAAGTTCCCTATTTGCAGTGGAATACTTCCATTGAGGCAGTTATGTGATAAGTTGAGAAGTATTAATGCATTCAAGTTTCCAATGAGCATTGGAATCTCTCCTTTAAGTTTGTTGTTTGACAAATCAATTGTAGCTAAGATGGTCAAAACCTTTTCTAGTTGAATATCATGACCTTTCATCATTAAAGTGATTGAAATGTCATATGGCCACCAGTGGTTAGAGGTTTGTATTTCCAAATAGCTTGCTTCTTGTTGACTTTCATGTATAACATTGACCATACTTTTAAATCCATTGAAAAAATATTTTGGGAGGGCTCCTGTAAAACTATTACAAGAGAGATCAAAGATCTGCAATTTGGGAAACCAAATTGTAGAATTGAATGAGGTTATTGGTCCATAAAGTCTATTAGATCTCAATACTAAAACTTGTAACTCTGGAAGATTTCCAAGCCACCTTGAAAATGTATCTTGTAACTTGTTATTTCCCAAATCAAGAACCTCTAATTCTTTGCAATTGCTCAATGATCTTGGAATTGGTCCTCCAAGTTGGTTCCCATTCAAAGCTATGGTTGTTAAGTTGTTGCCCTTTGCAAACATGGTGGGAGAAATCCAATTGAAGTTATTCATTCCCAAATCCAACACAGAAAGTTTGTGATGTTCTCCCAGGCATTGTGGGATTGTGCCATTGAGCTTGTTATTTTTTAAGATCAAAAACTCAAGCGCACTCAAGTTGCAAATGGCTATATCTAAAGGCCCTTGGAGTTGGTTGGATTGAAGATCAAGTACTGTAAGATGTTTAATGGGCAAAAAAAATTTTGTGGCCACCTCCCCACTGAAATGGTTGGATGCAAAGTTGAGGACTCTTGCATGAAGAAGTTTTGAAATTGAATGAGGGATCAAACCATCTAGTTGATTATTAGATAAATCAACAACTTCTAATGATGAATTGCTTGAAATCTCAGGAATATTCCCTGTAAACTGATTGTGGCTAAGGTCCAAAATATGTAAAGAAGGAATGCAAAAAAACCAGGGAGATATAGTGCCACTGAAATTGTTGGATGCCAAGGACATGATGACTACATGAACAAGGTTTGAAATTGAATGAGGGATCAAACCATCTAATTGATTATCATGCAAAACAACAGTTTGTAATGATGATTTGCATGAAATCTCAGGAAGATTCCCGGTGAACTGATTTCCCTCAAGGTGCAAAATGAGTAAAGAAGGAATGCAAAAGACCCAGGGAGGTATTGTGCCATTTAGTTTGTTTTCAGACAAGTAGAGTTTTTGGAGTCCGGTCGCAACTGACGGGAGAGGACCAATTTGTGAACTTCCATCTAAACCTAAAAAATCAAGTTGGGTAAGGTTTACAATTGAAGATGGGAAACGACCATAGAAATTGTTTTCATCGAAATCTAATTCGGTGAGCTCTTGGAGGTTAGAAAAGATATCTGGAATTTCTCCCTCAAAATAGTTGTATGAAAGGCCTAAAAAAGTTAGTTGGTTCAAACTTGAGATTGTTGATGGGACACTACCACTGAATATATTATCTTGAAAACGCATTTCTTTTAAATGTGTTAGGTTGCCAATTGATTGTGGAATAAAACCAGAAAAACTACTGCCAGTAAGCATAAAATCCTTTAAGGACTTGAGATTGCTAATTGAATTTGGTAGCTCCCCAGAAATATTTGTGAAACTAAGATCTAACACTTGTAATGTTTGATTGCAATTCCAACCGAGCTGTGGCAATGAACCAACTAGCTCCAAGTTATGATAAAGAATAAGTGATTCTAACTCTGGCAGTTGGAAAATGCTTTCAGGAGTGGAGCCAACTATATTGTTACGTGAAAGATCTAAATATCGTAATGGAGCAGATATATTCCTTGGTATGGTACATGAGAGACCAGTACCAGCCATAGAGAATACCTCAAGCTTGGTGAGATTGTGAAGAAACAATAAATCCGAACTGTTGCCTTCAAAATTAAAAGAAAGATCAAGAGATACTAACTTGGACAACTGTGAGATTTTGGATGGGATGGCTCCGGATAAAGAAGAAGCTGAGAGGTTGAGATGAGTCAAGCTGGTCAAACTACCAATGGCATGTGGAAGAGAGGCTGAAGAGAAATGATTAAAGGCAAGATTGAGGCTTTGAAGGTGATGAAGTTGGAAAAGGGTGGAATTAGTGTTGATGGATCCTTGAAGATTGCTGCAGCTAAGGTCCAAGGCAATGATATGACCAGTGGAGGCATCACAGGTAACACCCTCCCATTTGCAACAATCTGAGCCCTCATCCCAAGATAGCTTCTTTATTGGTTGGCCACCAATAATAGTCGTTAACCCGTCTAATGTTGTCGAAAAGTTGTCATCACATAAGGATGACAGAGATTCATTAATGTTAAAATGGTTTTTGAAATGCAATAGCGGAGAGGCATCATCCGGAGAGCAGAGATGATGCTTCAAAGAAGAAGAAGAGGAGGAGGAAGAGACATATAGCAAAGTAAACAAGAATATGAAGAAGAAGTAGAGCAAAGAAACGAGCAAATGGCTTTCTTTCATGTTTTTGTTCTGCTTGTTTGGTTTGCTGGAATTGAAATATATTGTTATGTGTATTTATAGTGGAATATAAGTGTCCAGTGGAAATATATGTGTGATTGTGTAATGTACTGGAAATTTCCTCCATGTTTGAAACTTTGAATCAGTCAGCCAGCAATTATCATAATTTATTGGTAAAAAAAATAATATTTTTTAAAAAAANGTATGGTATTTAAGGTTTAAAGTATTGATTATATATGTTTTAGATTTGTGCTAGAAAGTATTACATTTAAGGTATAAAGTGTTACATTTAAGGCTTAAAGTATTAAATATATCTACCTTAAATTATGTATTAGATTTGTTTTATGAAGTATTTTATTTAGGCAATAAAATATTGTGTTTAAGGCTTAAAGTATTAATATATCTACCTTAAACTATGTATTAGATTTGTGTTATGAAGTATTATATTTAGGCTAAAAGTATTGTGTTTAAGACTTAAAGTATTAAATATGTCTACTTTAAACTGTGCATTAAATTTGTGATATAAAGTATTATATTATTTTTTTTGTTAAAAAAAAAGTATTATATTTAAGCTATAATGTATTGCATTTAAGGCTTAAAGTATTAAATATATCTACCTTAAACTATTAGATTTGTGCTATGAAGTATTATATTTAGCCTATAAAGTATTGTGTTTAGGGCTTAAAGTATTAAATATATCTACCTTCAATTATGTATTAGATTTGTGTTATGAAGTATTATATTTAGGCTAAAAGTATTGTATTTAAGACTTAAAGTATTAAATATGTCTACCTTAAACTGCGTATTAAATTTGTGCTATAAAGTATTATATTTAAGCTATAAAGTATTGTATTTAAGATTTAAAGTATTAAATATATCTACCTTAAACTATTAGATTTGTGCTATGAAGTATTATATTTATCTTATAAAGTATTGTGTTTAATGCTTAAAGTATTAAATATATCTACCTCAAATTTTGTATTAGATTTGTGTTATGAAGTATTATATTTAGGCTATAAAGTATTGTGTTTAAGGCTTAAAGTGTTAAATATATCTACATATAAACTGTGTATTAAATTTGTGCTATGAAGTATTACATTTAAGTTATAAAGTATGGTATTTTAGGTTTAAAATATTTGATTATACATTTAGAGCAACAGCTTGTTGAGAAACCACATCCTTGTTTGATTCTTCTTCCCGATACACAAATAATCGTCCGATATTTATATGACAAGTTACGGCTCTTGCGAACCTATCTAAAACAAGCTTAAGAATAAGAGAGAATAAAGGTTTTGCATTTTGGAATCATAAATATTGCAATGGGAGAAGAAGATGAAATCGAGTACAAACTGGTGAAATTCATTTGGTGGCAGTTCGTAACTAGCAGGGTGAGGGTGAGGTAGAGTGTACAGTAATATTAGAGGCAGCTTGTCAACATCTTATTAGTAGTGGAGGGTGAGGAATCCTAAAATTTGCATTTCGGATGCACCATAGGGATATAATCACTCGCAATTAAACATCAAAAGTTCTCACAATTATCAATCCCACATAGCTCTAATAAAATTCAAACACACAAAGAAATGGAGATCTCTTATCTCTCAGATCTACAACAACATTCTACAATTAACCTCCAATAAAGAAATGCAGAAAAACACACTTGCAAAAAAATCGGCGCAACTGCATGTGAGAAATTAAGGCACAACATTTGACAAAAGTTGATGTTTATCGGAGTTGAAGGCTGTGGCAGAAATAGAGGCAGAGGAGATTGGACGAGGCGGAGAGCTGGAGCGGTGGGCGACGGAGATACGAGGACACATAGAACAACATGAGCGGATATGGTGATATGCGAAAATAAATCTTGTGGCAGAGAGAGAGAGAGAAAGAAACGATGAGGTAGAGAAAGGGGAGGGTGAGCAGCACATGTTGACCCGTATCTAAGCGACCCGACCCGTCTCACGGATTGAGATCCGTGAGACGGTCTCACACAAGTTTTTGCCTTAAAGAAAAAAAAGTAAATGCTTTTCGAAATAATGGAGTTATCAATAGCAAAATAACTAAACGCATTATAAATATAACTGACCCTGTACTCTCTGTTCATATATACGTTCTTAACCTGATGAAGCACAAAGAGTCAATTTCTGAGACTTGAATGCATGACCTCTCACATGGGGGAGAGTACTACATGTCATTTGAGCACAAGGTACTTGACACTAGGTGAGGTTGATTAGTATAAAATGAACTAAACTCATTATGAACATAACCATACATAAATAAATTAAGACAGTGAGAACAAGAAGTTAAAACAGTTGAATTTGCAAGGCAAATAGGGTGAACATCGGTCGATTTTCGGTTAATGATCAAAATAACCGAAAATTTAACCAAACCTTCATAATCGACCGAAAACTAATCAATCAACATTCATAACAGAAATAACCGAAACCGACAGTTTTCAGTCGGTTAAATATAACCGAATTTATTTTAGTAAAATAGCTAAATTTATTTTATTTATTTGACTAATGCTAAAAATAAATTATTAAAGGAAAAATTAATATTTATAATCAATTGAAATTAATGTCTTCAAGTACAATAGTAGTTTAGTGCGGTAAATGTGTAAAATGTGAGGTATATTTGTAATTATATTTTTTAATGCATAAATAAAAAATTTGTACTGGTTTCAATTTTATATACGGTAAAAAAATTAGTGATATGTGAAAGTCAGAGTAATTAAGAAATAAGAACTCATATTGCTTTTACAATTTCTTTTTTCTTTTTATTTTTCAATTAGAACTAACAATAAAACGAGTCTTAAGATGTGTTTTTTTAATAAACATGTTATTTATACATTATATGGTTAACATATGACAATCCAATAAGTGATTAAAATTAATATGATAGACTTTATATGGACTTGCAAAATGTAAATGTGATGAAATTACATATATATTTTTCTTTAGATTAACCTTTGTTTTTTCGGTCGATTTTTTTTTTCTTGAAATATTTGCATATATGACATTTAACTGGGCCATAAATGAGCACCGAATATAATCTTAGTGGTATTATTCTTTTGCCATGAGTTGCAAGAACTCCCAAAGAAGATAGGAAATTTGTTTCATCTAAGGTACATTGATTAAAGTGTGAACGATGTTACCTGATGCAGTTTGTTATGTAAATAACATGCAAATTTCAGATCTTAGAGGATGCACGTGTTTTTCTAGGCTGTCGAAAGGGATTGGAATATGCATCAGTTAAGGTACATTGATTTGAGTTTAAACAAAGTAAAAGAGTTATGTGATACAATTCACAGTGTGTCTAATTTGCAAACTTTAGATCTTGAAGGATGTGAGCACTTTTCTGGACTATCGGAGTCCAATAGTCATCAGTTATGTTACAACCAAAGGTATACTTGAATGTTTTCGCCAATTAATAATATTATTATTATCTTCATCCATTAGCCAAATATTGATGAAATGTTCACACCACCCTCCACAAACAGATACGGATGGTAATTATAGCAAGAGAATCATTCATAACCGTAATGAAATTAGTATTCAATTCTAATGAAATCTTAATCTTACTAAAAACCTCATCATCCATGTCAAACCAAATCAAATGTTCGGTCAAACACAACCAATAATATTTTCCTTTTAAATAAGAGTCCGGAGTGTAGTTTAAGCAAGGAAAATTGAAGCATGTGCTCCATCTCAACTAAAAGCCTAAGTTGATAGTTGGATTGCACATTATATGCTCAACATGTCCCCTCACGTGTGCGGATTGATTACTTTTTGATGAGCTCCAAGTAACACGTGGATCATAATCTTTTTTTTATTGGATGACGCGGAGATTCGAACCAGCAATCTCTTATATGAGAGTGCAACTTGGTATCACTNAAAACGACGTCGTTTTGGGGATCGCGGTCCACAATACATTGTGGACCGCGGTCCACGATATAAGAACTGGTACGAGTGTACTTTAAGTAAGGAAAATTGAAGCATGTGCTCCATCTCAACTAAAAGCCTAAGTTGATAGTTAGATTGCACATTATATGCTCAACATGTCCCTTCACGTGTGCAGATTGATTACTTTTTGATGAGCTCCAAACAACACGTGGATCATAATCTCTTTTTTATTGGGTGACGCGGAGATTCGAACCAGCAATCTCTTATATGAGAGTGCAACTTGGTATCACTGGACCACAATGTCTTGGCCTATTGCATCTATAATGTAATTTGCCGTGGCAGTAAGATCTTTTTTCTATTGTTCACATAGTCTCTAATCTGCCTGATCTCAGTTACCTTTCCTGACCTGCCCATACATGATGGGTGAGAGAACATGGCAAGTAGCTTAGCAGGGGAGCTTTTGTTTTGACCATTATGTTGACAAACAGCCTGTATGCGTGCAATCCACTGTATCCCATATGCATCTTGTTAAATGGAGGATTCCATATTTCATATCTTTCAATCAAAGTCATACACCTATTTATACAAGACTATACAATACTAACTAAGGTCAGTATAGGAAATAAATCTCTAAGAATATGCACATAATCCCTAAGATCATATTAAATATATTCCTACCATATAATGTCTAACACGTACTCCCCTCAGAAAAA
>NXFB01000875.1:22587-34778 GCA_002525835.2 Ipomoea batatas
GGGAAGTTACCTAAGTTTTAATTCTAAATAAGTTATTTCTTTATTTTATATAAGTCATGTACTGATGAGGATGAGAGAATTTTGTCTTTTTCTTCTTCTTCCTTTAGCCGATACTTTCATATGCAAATTAAAGAAAACAAAAATGCTTCCTTCTTCTTCATACAAATTGTCGTCCCACTAAGTGTGTGTGTGTGTGTATATATATATATATATATATATATATATATATATAGATTAAGGATCAAATGAGGACCTATAGTTAGGTGAGGACCTTGTGGACTTATCTTATCCTTTGATTTAAATAATTCAATGGTTGTGATTAACTATATGCAATAGATTTAATTTTTCGTGGTCAGTTTGTTGTGCATTCGTACTCATTTTGTTGTGCATTTGTTCTTAGTTTGTTGTGCATCCGGTCTCAGATTGTTGTGCATTCGGTCTCAGTTTGTTGTGCATTTATAGTGTGAATGTTGTGCATCTCGCCCACTTTATTGTGCAGTTGCATTCATAGCCGTTAGATCAGTCCAAATAGATGACCAAGATTAGTCCACAGGGTCCTCACCTAATGATACGTCCTCACCTGATCCGGAACCTATATATATATATATAAAGAATTCTCTCCTTCTTATTTTAAACATTCCTCAAAGGTTGAAGGGATCCTGCATGTCTAGTGATGGGTGATAGAAAAAGAGCGCATGAGCAATTGAAGGTTTAAAGGAACTGGGTAGAAATAAGCATTTACAGTAAGTTTTATGTCCATCTAAACATTTTTGCCTCGTAGAGATTTATGTAAAATTGTGGTTTAATCATTGTTGATCTTCTGGAAAATTTTTCTCAAAAGAACTATGCTGTAAAAAAAAGATGTTTATATAAATATGGGTATGCGTGCTTCAAAAAAAATTTATGTAGAATTTATTTTGATTAAAAATTTTGTGGATATGAATGATTGGAAAACTATGTTTAAAAAAAAAAAATATATATATATATATATATATATTTATTTATTTATTTATTTATTTATTTATTTATTTATTTATTTATTTATTTATTTATTTATTTATTTGTTTGTTTCTAGATTATACGTACATATGTGTAAATACATATACTTGTATGTAATAGTAAATAATCTATTATTTTGGGTCTAAAAATTTTGTACTAAGCTATAATAGTATTTTAAATTAAATAAAAAATGTATGAATTTTATTTATAGATATGCGTATGTATTTAAGATTGGATGTGTGTGTATTCTATATGGTAGAGAAATTATTAATACATGTCTATGAGTATATTTTAAAATTATACTTTAATTGTATTAGTGTTATGTACTTAGAGGTATTTTATAATAATGGAAATTATAATGGGTGTACATGAATACTTTGTGTACATAAGATGGTTTTATGGATGTTTGGATATATAAGTTGTGTTGAGTAAGAGATTTCTTTTCCTAAGATTCATTGGTGTAAATTTTTGGTATTGGTGGAATAGAAATGAAATTAATACTATCTTTTGAATGGTGGGAAAAAGTTTGATAAATTGTGGAGTGTGTATTTTATTCTTGAACAAGTGAGTTTTGAGCCTAAGGGCTAAAATGATTATGATGGTTGGAAATATATCTTTATAAAAATAATAATATAAAAACCTTATGGAAGATATTATGGATTGTTCCCTTCACGGGATATGGATTGTTTGTTCCCTTCACAGGATATGGATTGTTCCCTTCACGGGATATGGATTGATCCCTTCACGGGATATGGTTTGTTTCCTTCACGGGATATGGTTTGTTCCCTTCACGTGATATGGTTTGTTCCCTTTACGGGATAATGTATGCTCCCTTTATGGGATATTTTTTTTTTGATCAGGGGGGACGGGTGGTACCCGAGGGAGAAAACATGATCTTTCATTTACTCTCCCGGACTCTACAATCGCATGTAGCACAGGCCATATCGTGGAGATAGGCCTCCTCACTAATCATTGGGTTGGAGCAAAGATTCACCCAGGTTCCCTGTTGGAGCGCACCAAGCTCTGCAAGTGAGTCCGCTACCATGTTTTGCTCCCTATAGACCACCTGGATATTAATGTTCCAGTTTCTCCGAATCCACCACTGAATCTCCTCAATGATCCGTCTGATGGGTCCCCATAGCTCAGTGCTAGTATGAATCCACTAAATGATCTTTCTGGCATCCGATTGGATCTCGATATCTCTAAAGCCTTTCTCCCAAGCCCATTCCATGCCTTTGACAATGGCGGTGGCTTCCACCTCCTCCGGCGATGTGATCTCCAGATTGTTTGCAAAGCCGTCAATCCATCGACCATTTGCATCCCTCAGGACTCCACCAATTCCTGCTTTCTGAAGTGCAGCCTTGACGCTTCCATCAACATTGATTGTATGCCGGCAGCAAGTGGATCAACGTTGGGATATTGTTCTTCCATTAGTGCGTTTTATTAAATTATTACTATACAAGTGGATTATATTTTATTATAAAAAATTTATATATGATTTTTTTTTTGGAATGGTTGAGGAATTGAGCGTTATGGCTAATATTTTAAAAAGTGTTAATTGCTCAAATCTTTTTATTGTGTTGTTTTCTCAACGAGGTGGAGTAAATCCTTACTTAGATTTATGCTAATTTTGTTTTATTGTGTTGTTTTGAAATTTCTATAATAACAGGAAATTCTTGAAGTTGAAGAGCGTGCTAGTAGAATGTAGTAGGTGGAAAATATGTAATATGTTATTTGGGGCATAGTTTATTTTAGAATTTATTTTTGATGTTGTTCATTTTGATTAAGTACCATAATTTATCGTTATTGGTTTGGGAAATTAATTTGAGATGGATTGATTGTTTAGCCTTATATTAGTCTTATGAAGACTAGTGTCGCGGTACCACCCTCATTAGGTGTTTTGATATTGAATTGTTATATTCATTTGGTTGAAGAAAAAAAATTAAGGAAAATTTGGTATAATTTTGGTCTATAAAAATGGGGGTGTTACACTTTAAATCTAAGAACTCTTCTCTTTGAGTGAATCGTCCACCACTTCCTCGGCCTTGACCATCATACTCGTCGTCATCTTGGTCTCTATATTGTCCATGTCTCGGTGAGGGAGGTGGGGCTGGCTTTAAAGCTAAGAACTCTTCTCTTTGAGTGAATCGTCCACCACTTCCTCGGCCTTGACCATCATACTCGTCGTAATCTTGGTCTCTATTACTTCGGCTTTGATCTTCACCACATGCCCTCTTTTCCCCCTTGTTGGCATCATCAGCATGCATCAACTGATCGATCTTGTCACTTAGACGATTTATGACTATCTGAAGTTCTTTCATTGTCCATTGATGTTCAAGAACATAAGAACCCGTCTGATTTGTGTTTTCAATGACAATCTCCAACTTTACACACGACATATGAAGTCGTTCTTTCATGAAGGCATGCTTAAGCACCAAATCTTGTTGAACTCGTTTAACTTCTAGTAGAGTGCCTCGTAGGAATTCAAGAGAGGACGAGTTTTCAAATTAGGCTTTTTCAATTCTCTCATCAAGACTCGTGGTTTGAGCTACCACTGGAGATCTTGAAATCCGCTTCTTCTGCTTCTTTAAGTTCTTCTTAATTTTAGCAATAGACTCGTTGATGGATTGGAATTGAGTTGCATGAGTCTTTGCTATTCCCTGTATAGTAGTCATGAGAGAAGAGAAGGTAGAAAAAGTATCAACAATTACCTCGATCGAGCGACTTGAGGCTTCGATTGTAATACCCCGCACTTTCGTATTATTATAAGTATTTAATAAGGGGTTATTTTCCTATTAAGTAATTATTAAAATGATTTCAACTATACTTATTTCATAATGGGCTATAGATGAGCTATTTTTATGATGAGAGTGTATAATTGTATTGACTAACAACGACATGTTACAAAGTCTGAGAGAATATATAAATATACACAAGTAGAGGTATAGGATGAGTAGGATAGTGAATCACAATATGAGTCAAAGACCTAGAGTCCTAACACTCCCCCTCAAGCACAGGGCAGACTGGCAACCTGTAGCTTGTCTCTGAGAAAATTGAATCTAGGACCAGGAAGAGCTTTGGTGAAAATATCAGCAAGCTAATCTTTCGTGGAAATAAAATTCACCTGAATCTCACCAGCAGCCACCTTATCTCGAACAAAGTGATAATCAATCTCAACATGCTTAGTGCGAGCATGAAAGATTGGATTGGCACACATATAGGTGGCACCAAGATTGTCACACCATAATTTGGGAACCGAGACACTAGTAATGCGAAGCTCACACAAGAGAGACAAAATCCATGTGACCTCAGCACAAACATCTGCAAAGGCCTTGTATTCAGTTTCAGTAGAAGACCTAGCAAATGTCCTCTACTTCTTGCAGACCCAGGAGATGAGGTTGGACCCAAGAAACACAGCGAATCCACTTGTGGACTTACGACCCTCAGGGCAGCCAGCCCAGTTAGAGTCAGAAAAGGCATGCAGCTCCCTGGAAGAGGACGACCGAACACAAAGACCAAAGAGGAGAGTACCTTTGACATACCACAGAACTCGTTTTAGCTGCTCCCAGTGCTGAACCGCAGGTGCATGCATATGCTGGCACAGCAGATTGACCTCAAAGGAGAGATCTGGGTGAGTAACTGTAAGATACTGCAGAGCCCCAACAAGACTCCTGTACCGGGTAGGATCATAATAGGGATCTGCTTGCAACGTAGAGGCCGTAGTTAAAGAGATAGGAGTAGACAAAGGCTTGCAATCAGACATGCCTGCACGTTTTAAGATGTAATTCATATAACGCTGCCGAGAGAGCAGCAAATCAGCACCACACCGCACCGTCTCAATACCAAGAAAGAACCCAGGCTCTCTAAGATCTCGTATCTTAAATGCAGCAGATAATTTAGCCAACAACGAATCCACTAAGCCCTGACTACATCCAATAACAAGGATATCATCAACATACACCAGTATGAACATAAAACTAGAATCCACAGAACAATTAAAAAGATACACGTCTGTCTTAGAAGCAACAAAGCCCACAGATAAGAGAAAATCATGCAACCGATTGAACCAAGCACGGGGTGCCTACTTCAACCCATACAAAGAGCGTCTCAATAAGCAGACCTGGTCAGGATAATGAGAATCAGCATAACTAGGTGGTTGACACATATAAAAAGTCTCAGACAAACTACCATTTAGAAAGTCATTGTGCACATCAAGCTGCCTAATAACCCAACCAGAAGAAACAACCAAAGAAAGAAGTAACCTGACTGTAGTGGGCTTAACCACAGGACTGAACGTGTCAAAGAAGTCCTGCCCAGGCACCTGATTAAACCACTTCGCCACCAACCGAGCCTTGTACCTCTCAATCGAGCCATAAGCCTTGCGCTTGGTACGAAAAACCCACTTGCAACCAATGACATCCATAGAAGGAGTCGATGGGACCAAACACCAAGTCTGATTCTGAAGGAGGGCATTAAACTCCTGATCAATCGCCTCATGCCACTCTGAGTGTTTTACTGCCTGAGAGTAGCAAGTCGGATCAGTAGGACATACCTGAGCAGCTAGACCAGCAAGAGGAGCCTAAGATCGACTCCGAGTAGCCATGGCATGAGACCGAGTCGTGGGTCTAGAAAACTTCCCACGAGGCCTACCCCGTGGCTTAGCAGCAGGCGCACTAGTAGACACGTCTAGTTGCGGTGGCAAAGGAGTAGGCGCATCAACAGAGCACGACTTCAGGACAGATTCAGCCCACAGGTGCAGCCATGACGGTGCAGGTATCTGTGCAGCAGACTTAGCAAACGGAAATTTAGTTTCATCAAACCGAACATGCCTGCATACATAAATCTTATTAGTCAGTAAGTCCATGCACCTGTACCCCCGAAAGGAATCTGGGTAACCTAAGAAGACACATGGAGAGGACTGAAAGGATATCTTATGACGATTATAAGGACGCAAGTGTGGATAGCACAGACACCCAAACACACGCAGGAAAGAATAAGACGGTGGAGACTTATGAAGTAGAAAATAAGGAGTGGAATTATGCAATGTAGGAAAAGGCATCTTGTTAATAAGATAGACCGCAGTCTCAAAGGAATAATCCCAATACCTAGACGAAACATAAACATGAGCCAAGAGAGTCAAACCAGTCTCAACAACGTGTCTGTGTTTGCGCTCAACACGCCCATTCTGCTCATGAGTGTAAGCACAGGACTGCCTATGGAAAATACCTAAAGAGGCAAGAGTGGAATGCAATTTCTTATATTCAGCCCCTAAGTCAGACTGAATAGATTTAATCTTGCGATTAAAAGACCGCTCAACCATGACACGAAACTTGTCAAATATTACATACAAATCAGATTTCTGTTTCATTGGATTAGTACCAAGTATAACGCGAATGATCATCAACAAAAAGAACAAAATAGCGATAACCATCAAAAGATAAAATGGGAGCAGGACCCCAGATGTCCGTATAAATTAAATCCAAAACAGAAAAACTAGAAGAGTCAATACGAGATAAGGAAAAACGAGCAGACTTGCCCAACTGACAAGCACTACAAAGACCCGAAATACAACGAGACACAGACCTTGACCCACTAACTGAACAAAAACGTAAAACAGAACCAAAAACACGATCATGAGGGTGACCAAGACGATCATGCAGGTAGGAATGGAGACGCGGGCTGAAAGAAACGCAGAAAGTGACGAACTAGAACTCCAAACTGGCAAGATGTAAAGACCCCCAGAGCTAGCGTCGCATGATTAGTAGCACCCGTGTCTGGGACCTACAATTGAGAGTTAGGAGGTGGCGCCCCAACTTCATGATAGGACAAGTTCGCACGAGGAGCAACAGTTTCATTAAACCTATCGTAACAAGCCGCGGTGGAGTGACCTGGACGCCCACAAATTTGACAGAACACACGACCGCTACCGGAGCCACCCCAACCACCATGGCCACCACGACCAGCCAGCGACCGCCCAGCCTGACTGCGACCGCGCTGGCCTCCACCACCGATAGCCCCACGCTGCCCACCGCACTGTTGTCCTCCACGAGGAAACCGACGACTACCACGCTGCACTGTGTAAACTGCCTGCGACGCACCACCACCGTAGTCATCTGCAACGAGAAATTCCTGACGCCCCAAGTGATCAGCAAGCTCCTGTAGCGTGACCGGATCTCCACGAACAGCAAGGGAAGATGTCAACCCTCGGTATTCTGGTAGCAACCCTCGGAGCACGTACATGTTCTGTTCATCGAGAGTGACTGGCCGGCGGGCAAGCGCGAGTTCCTCAACGATCAATTTTGCACGGCCAATGTAGTCCACCACCGACGAGTCTCCTTGCTGGAGACTATGGAGCTGGCCGACAAGGTTCTGAGTCCGAGCACGAGTAGACGACGCCAAATCTTGCATGATTGCATCCCATAGCGCCCGACTGGTGCGGCAACCCACCACGAGAGGAATAACCTCATCCGTAAGAGACAACACGAGCATGGAGAAGAGGGCCTGATCTTGGCGGCGCCAAGCAACGAAGGCCGGATTCGACGTCAGCAGTGAGTCCTTGTCTACAGCAGGGAGCATGGCCAACGGCGTCACGATCGTTCCGTCAACGTAACCAATCAGATCATGACCATCAAGAAAGGGCAACACATGCATCCTCCAAAACAAAAAAAATTTTATAATTGAGCTTGATATTGATGAAGTGATGGGATGTAGACAATGAATTCACCGTTGTCGTGACAGAGGAAATAGCCACATCAGAAACGGTACGCTCAGACGAGTTCACAGAATCATCAGCCATTGAGAACCTAGGCTAACTGATACCAGATGAGAGCGTATAATTGTATTGACTAACAACGACATGTTACAGAGTCTAAGAGAATATATAAATATACACAAGTAGAGATATAGGATGAGTAGGATAGTGAATCACAATATGAGTCAAAGACCTAGAGTCCTAATACTTATAAATTATTATTTTAGAATCCAAATACTCTAAGCCCATAATTATGTATATACATTTTATAGACCATGATTGGTCTTGGACCCCAAACCCAACCTAAGTGATCCAATTGCTATATCTAGTCTAGCCCATTTTCCAAATATGAACCACTAGCCAAATTGGCAACCTAACCTACTATATATAGTATATGTAGATATGTATAGCATGTTTTAGCAGCCAAAACATTTCCCTCATTCTTCTCTGCCTCAAAATCCTCTCTATCGTCTCTCCCTCATCCTCACCATTCCCATCTCGTCCAAGCTGCGGGCAACAAGCAACAATGGTGAAACTCCACCTGGCTAAATGTGCGGCGGTGATCTCTTCCTTAAAGCAGCAGGAAACAATGGCATCAAGGCGAGCTGTGGTGGTGGGGTGGCGTTTAGTGAAGCTCCAAGACGACGGTTGTGACAGTATCGGAAGCAGAGCAGCTGGCAGCGGCAGTCCCCAACTCCGGAGTTCTCCTCATCGGTCTTCACCCTTCTTCACGACGTAGCAGCTGCTTGGCGTTGCGGCATTATGAACCTGCGGTGGAAGAATGCGGGGGCCCCTCTTCTATTCGACGTAAGCATAGCAGGGCCCTCTGTTCTTCGCGGCGGTTTCGGGGGGCGGTGGTCGAGACGTGACAGCGAGCGGTGGTGCCTCTCTCTCCGGTGCAACACAGCAGCGGTAGCGGGCGATGGCGTGAGCTGGGTGGCTTTTCCCCTTCTCGTTGGCGTTCAGCGGTGCATGGCTGCTGATGGTGGGCGGTGACTGCGGCACTCCTTGTCCTCTTTCCGGCGAAGTGTGGATCAGCGAGAAGCAGCTTACGCATAGCCTAGAATTAAGGTGATTTTCCTCATCAAGCCTTTACTATGGTAATTAGTACGTAATAGCAGATGGATAAGATAATTATGGATTATCATAGATTAATAATTAGATTATTCGGTTGTTGTTATTTAGCGATCGTATTATTATTGTTTAAGTGTAGTTTAGGTGATATGACCCCTATTAGTACTTAATGATAGTATTGGATCAATTAAGTTTATTAAGCATTGTTATTCATAATGGCTTAAGTACCAATGATCATTATTATGACTAGGGACGATTATGGTTCGATTAGTGATTAATTGTAGACCCCGGACAATGCTTGTAATGGGTCAATTAGGAATATTAATATCACTATTATTAGTAGTCGTTAGTGACCGTATTAGAAACAATTGATTCTCAGGTTCATGATTATGGACTTACTTTTGAGATGAGCTTAGGATTGGTGATTGCGTTTGGATTAATGAGCTTCAAGAGGTAATCTTCCATGTTACACTAAAACCTACTTTCACTCATGAATCTATGAATATTATTTGGTTTTGTGGAATCCTGTGGAATTTCTTGGTGTTTTAGCCTTTGTTTTGTTGGATTATCTTGTGGATTATTGGACATGTTTTCATTATTGGATTATTGGACATGTTTTCATTATCCTTTCATTGTGATGAGTATGAGTATTTATTGTTATGGATTCAATGTATTATTTGGCTTCTGAGATGTGAAATCTGTGTGTTCTGAACTTATTTCGTATTCTGGATTGGATTATAGTGTATTCTGTTCTGGTCTGGGAGTTGGTGCTTTGGGGTTACTCTTGCGGTGTATTCTAGCGGTATAATGTGTCCCGCTGGGGTCTCCCGCAAGGTGACGGTGGAGTGGAGTGGCGGACCGAAGCGTCCCGTTGAGTGGTTCCGTGTCCTTCTCGCGGAACGGTGCGGCGGATCACGGTGTTCCGCTGGATCCTTCCGTCAGTATGGGTGGATGAGGTTGGCGGTCTGGTGTGTTCCGTTACCTTGTTCCTTCAATTCATTTATGAATCAGTTCCAGTAGTTATTTTATGGTCTGTTGACTCTGTTGATTCATCTTTGATTCTAGAATGTGTCTTGAACATATTGTTGAGTATTCCACCTTGGTTGTTGAGTGTTTATTCATGATCTTCGGTCATTTATCTTGACTTATTGAGTTAGTATTATTGGTTGATTCCTTGGTTATTATCTTAAGTATGTACTGTGTTCATATCCTGAGTTGAGCACTGTTGGTGGAGTAATTCCTTTGGGAGTGAATCTGAATTTTGTGTGTGGAAACCTTGAGTATTTATGAGTATCTCTTGGCTTACTGAGTCTTTAATAACCTTGGGAAGTGGTTTGTGGAATTATGACCTTACTTGTGGTTGGTATTATAAGAGGAATTATATGTGCTTCGTGCCTCTGTGGTAATGGGCATTCTATGCCTCTGTGGTTGAGTGATGGACAATTTTAATATAGTCCTTGCAAGTGCACGAATCAATTGTAGTGATAATGTGCAATAGCAAGGGTCGAACCCACAGGAAATTGATACAATGCAATTTAAAGACTTGAAATTAAAATAATTAATTTAACAATTTAAAGTAAAGCCGAACTAATAAAATAGCTTGGAGAAATTAAAAACCAACAAGAACGAGATAGCAGGTAATTAAGTAACTAGCAGGGAAAATAATAAAATAACAGCGAAGCAAGAGAACTGCTAATAAAAGAATAAAGGCTAGGAAAAACGATTGAATAATCACG
Organism: Ipomoea batatas; assembly: GCA_002525835.2. NCBI lineage: Eukaryota > Viridiplantae > Streptophyta > Magnoliopsida > Solanales > Convolvulaceae > Ipomoea > Ipomoea batatas. The sequence goes on from NXFB01000875.1 coordinate 33,148, forward strand.
ACACCAAATAAAGCAGGGGAAAAAAACTAGGAACATGAATCAATTACCATTATTTATCTTGCAGATTAGTGAATAATCAAGACACCAAAAGATTAGAGAATAATCACAACACCAAATAAAGCAGGGGAAAAAAACTAGGAACATGAATCAATTACCATTACTTATCTTGCAGATTAGTTTAACTTGCCAATCAATTAAGGGTGGGTTCATTCTAACTATTATATGACTACTCCGTATAACGTCCAAGGTAGGTCACGTATTCTAACCATTCATGTACTTAAGATACTTATTCGAACAGTTAAAACTCATTAAGTAAAGAAGAACTTATAGAATACCCGGGCTGTGAACCAAATAAACAATTCGATAAGACAATCACCCTACCGAGCTTGGAATTAGAAGTCATTGTGTATACTCTATAATTACCCTCAAAAGATTAACATATGCTAAAATTGACCAGATTTCAACACAACTAATCTCAACATAAAATTATAAGATGACACATAATAAATTGACAAATTAAATCAATGAATACAAGTGTTCATGATAAGCTTATCATGTTCCCAGGACGAATTATTTAGCTAAGCATAAAGAAATTGGTAGCAAATATCTCATGCAACATCATCTCCCAAGAAAGCTAAGCACAAAATAAATTAACAAATAAAAAGAATGAAGAAATTGAAGAATTGCCGTATGGAAATACTGTTGCCAAAGAATTAACTAAACCAAATCAAAATTCCTTGCTGCCAACCCACTGAAAATCCGCTGCCGCCGGTCCTAATTTTTGTTGCTGCGTCGAAAATCTCCGACCGCCGAACCGGAATTGGTCCGGAATGAATTGACGACCTTCACCGATTTTGCACCCATATTTATAATCTCCAGCCCAACAGCTTCTCCTCAAAAGTTTGTTGTAGAAACCTCCGCCTTGACTGCAACGGAATCCTTATGACCGTAAGGAAAGAATTGAATTGGCCTTCCATAATTTGAGCAACAAACCAGACTAATCCCATCGTGACTTAGTTTAAAATTGTTAAAAGGCTCTATTCTTTTACTGCCCTAGAGTGCATCGACAAAGATGACTAGGTTAATAAAACAAGAGTAAATTGTCATTTTGGTCCACTGACTATAGGAGTTCTGTTAATTGTATTCCACGACTTTCAAAAGTGTTAATTGAATACCTTGACTATTCAATTTTTATCAATTTTAGTCACTCCGTCCAAATTGGAGGCCAAATTTCGCCTAATCGGGTTTGGCTTTGGTTAATTCGGACACAATTAAAAAGACGAATTTGCCCCTCAGATTAAGCATTAAATAGCTAGTTAATTTTTTCCGGCGAAATTTGACCGCGAATTTGGTCGGAGTGACCAAAATTGATAAAAATTAAATAGTCAAGGTATTCAATTAACACTTTTGAAACTCATGGATTGCAATTACTAGAACCCCTATAATCAATGCACCAAAATGACAATTTACTCATAAAACAAATAGGCCAACAAGCAACTAAGATATTCACTAACATAATATGGCTCAAATAATTAAGCCCAATAAAAGCTGCAACATTATTATTATTATTATTATTATTATTATTATTATTATTATTATTATTATTATTATTATTATTATTATTATTAAAA
>NXFB01000876.1:9609-21403 GCA_002525835.2 Ipomoea batatas
GTTGCATTTGGACTGTCAATTGTTGAAAAGATCTTGATGCTGAAATTTTGCTGTGTAATCATATTACTATTTGTTACTTGTTTGAATAGATTGCTGTTATCATACTGCAATTACATGTTTGTCAAAAAAAAATTGCATGAAATTTACTAATTCACGCGTTAAGGCATTAATGACAATTAGTTATTAAAATGAATGGCTCTATCTCCTAATTCCAATGAAAATTAGTTATTGGAAAAGGGTATACACTATTGTGCCCCAAAAGTGAAGGAAAATGGCATAATCCTGCACTCTAAATTTTAATTTTATTTCCTTTTACTTTTAAAATCAACAAAATTTAAACCTTTTTTTTTCTTTTTTTTTTTTAATTTTGATTGTTTAATTAAAAAAAATTTGAAAGTCATTTTTTAAGTTTCTAAACTGATTATTAATTCTCAATTTCTACTAAAATAGAGGCAAACTTATATTATAATTTTCCTATAAAAAACAGTTGACAAATTATATTATTATAAAAATTATACATTTTTTAATAATTTATTTTTGGAAGGATGACGAGGATAACCTGTATAATCATATTTACTATTCAAATGGGTGCATTGGATAAACCTTAGCCTAGGTTATAATACTTGTATGTAATTGATCGACTCAAATCTGACCAATTTAGCTCAATTTGTTCTCAATTAACTTTGAAACTAAGTAGTTTGGTAAATTCAATAAACTTTCTATCAAATCTTTTTGCTTAAAATCAAACACACCCTATTAACACCTTTGATTAACTCAATATATTATTATATAAAAATTTATATGTTTTTAATTCTACAAAATTTGTTTATTCATTTTCATTATTTTCTTAAATCTATCTTAATGTATACATTATTTTAATATTTGATAAATACATTGCACACTTATTTTCACTACTAGTATAATATATAGCCAAAAAAAATTATAACAATTTCAATTCCTCTATATTTCATAACTAAATAATAACGCAGCACCTTTGTTAAAAAAATATAATAATGATATTATGATTATTCTAATTTTTGTATGAAAAAATTGGAATCGCTCACCCCAGGCAATACCGCAATAGGCACCCTACACTCTTGTCTGGCAATTTGTGGAGGAGTTAATCATAGTCACTTAATTAACTAATAAGATATTATACTTTTGCTCTTGTGAAACTCAATTTTTAATCTTTATGAAAATTTTTATTCAGACCAGTTGAGTTGCTCATGCTGACAAAACATAATCTTTTTCTATTTTCACTTTTTTTGAAAGCAATTTTTCTATTTTCACTTGATTATTAACAAAGTCTATACTTCCATAAAAGTTAAAACATCTTCTTTTCTTCTTCTGAACCCTAAACCCTGCAACGCAAAACCCCGTGTGTGAGCAATGANTATTATTGATTTAGATAATTTCCATTAATGTCTTATTATTATTATTATTATTATTATTATTATTATTATTATTATTATTATTATTATTATTATTGTGGATGATGAGAAATATATGCAGTTATTATAAAATGATTTGCACTGGGTAACCTCTATTCCTACGTAATAATGCGCAGATTGCACAGAAGAAGTAAATCATATTAGGAAAACGTTGTACAATAGTCAATAGGCTCAACTAAAAGGATGTTGATAAAAATTAAATTCGTGACATTCTAATACGAGAATCATACTTTATCTACTCAATCACCCCTTTCAGGGCATTATTATAACGCGTGAAGTATTATTTTATATTAGAGGGAATACAAATGCAAAAACTATAACAATCTGGACACATCAATCACAGCTATAACATCAACAAAAAGAGTCGGGCCTAATTGTCTAACCCCTCTTGTGGTTATAAGAGATTTGTAAACTTGAATGAGGATACTCATAATATGTTACCAATCTTATTCACACATAATTTAACTTCTGTAGATATTTCTAATTTATTATATCAACAACGTACAATAATGTCATAGATAAAAATGTAGTGGTATTTAACTAATCTTATAATGTGTTAATTAACTAAAGAATTGTGGCATTATTATGAATTTAAGCATTTTCTTCTAAATGTTCACTGTACATTGATTAGACCTACAATAATATAAACCTTTTGGAGCACCCTATGTCCCATATAATATAAATTACCAATAAAACAATTTTAGTGCGACAAGAAATTATGAAGGAGAATTGAGAACATCGACCACCTTTGCCTTGTCTTTCAACATACATTCAATTAAATATGTCAAAACGATTTTTATGTAAAAAATTAAATGTGCATATATACACACTATATGTATGTATAATATTTCATACTGAAGCACTGGGATTTTCTCAGAAGACTGAGACACAAAGAGTCAAAGCCTCCATACTGATATTTTCGGTTCGAATTTGAAATCTATCAGATGAGAGAGCCACACTTATGCTGCTCGACCTATCTTTCCCTTATAATATATGAATTTACCAATGAAATCCTTTCCCCTATATCCGACACGTGTGAGGATGCATGGCAGATTATACAACTTTCCAAGCCATGCAAGCACTCACCGCTTTCATTTCTTGTCGTATCTTTTCTCTCTCTCTATATATATATATAGATACATGTTCTACAACATTACAACCTCAATCTCAGATTCTCATCCTTAATCTTTCACCTTTAATTTTTCTTCCTTGTCGGTTTCCAACTTTCCATTACTTTCTTGATCCGAAGATGAGCCAGGAACAGCCGGAACCTATAAAATACGGCGACATTCTTCCGGTCTCCGGCGAGCTCGCGTCCAAACCGGTAGCCATGAAAGACGCTGATGCCTTGCAGTCCGAAGAAAGCAGAGTTGTGGGCGAGACGACTCAGGAGGTCGGCGCAGCTGCCATAATTCCCTTATTGCATTCCGCCGCCGCACTCAATGAGAGCCGCGGCGCCGTGCAACGCGACCAGATGACGGATGTCGTCCGGGACCGCGGCGTCGAGGTTAGGGAAGAAGTTGGCGCCGACGGCGCCGCCATTGTTACAGAAAAAGTCGGCGGAGAGGTGGTGGCGCAATATGCCCATCCAGGGAAGGGGAAGAGCAACACGGCACCAGACTTATCATCGCCTTGTTAGATTAGATATAAATATACTAGAAACCTAACCTCATAATAGCTAGTTCGAACTACAGTGAATGTGATATTGACTGCTTTAGTAAGTTGAGAAAATAATTATAAACAGATATTCTATTCTAATAGAGTCAGTAATATTTAAAAAAAACTTCATAATAGCATAAACTGAAATACTATCAAATAATGTAGTTTAGTATAAAATAATATACTTTTAGTATATTAAAAATATAAATTGTATTTAAAGGATAATATACATTATTTGTGTATTAAATGTACATTATATTATATAATGTATATTCAATATACAAATAATGCATATTTAGTATATTAAAAATGTACTTTTTATTATTATCCACACATAATAATTTGCCTACTACTTCTGTGTCGAAGCTTGGAAGATGAAATGGAATAAGCTTTCTTTAATAAAGATAATACTTTTTGGATCAATCTTAATGGGCCTTACCGGGCCTAAGACTTGAACACCAATGAAACACACATAAATACTTAACATCTTCCATTACTAATATCTTTCTTTGAATAATTCTTTACAAAAGAATCTTAAATATTCATAAATATTTACGAGCGGCAAAGCGGTGGTTGTTTCTCTTGCATGTGTTATTTATAAGTGTAGGAAAGTTACGTTCTATTAAGGCTAGCTAATTTAAAGCGACAATAAATAAATAAATAGAGGAAAATATGTATAATAATGGACATTAAGGCTAAACTTGTAGGGAAAGAAATTTTCTTGGGGCACTTAAGTGGGGTTTGATTCATTCACCAAAAGCCTTTGAAAATGTAAACGAATACCTATCTTGATCTAGCATCTTTTTACGCGGTAGATAATGTTGTGTCAAGGTGGAAAAGGTGTTGAAAGGTGGATCGGTCGAGTTTAGCCCTACTCGATTCGAGATGTAGCGCTTTAGTTTACCATAAAAGAACNNNAAACTTAAATTCTCAACCATTATTCGAGACTTAACATTAAATTGTACACTTCTGTGCATAAAAAACTTATCCCAAACTTAAACCCTCGACCATTCGAAACTCAACACTAAATTGTACACTTCTGTACATATAAAACGTATCCTATACTTAAACCTCTAATAATCGTGATAGGAATTGAATCGAACTCACACACTATCGCTGAAAACAAGTCTTAAATTAAAATTTTCATGAACAAATGTGAATTCTTTTACTCATATAGTCATATCTCACCTTTTTCCCCATTGTACTTTCATCCCACAAATTAATTATTTTAAATAAATAATGCAACATGGCATATATAAAATCTTTTAAATACATAAATTTGATTTGTACTTTCCGCCATTTCCTGTTCTCTTTTTACATTTTGCAAGCACTATCTTTTCACTTTTCATGGTGGACAAATAATCATTAAAGATCTTCTTGGTCCTACTCTTAGCTTTGTTTCTCCCCCTCCTTTTGTCTCACAATGTATATAATGGATAGTTTAATAATTAAATTCGAGATATTATATTTAATTTGAATTTAGTATGTAAATATATCATAATAACATATTGAATAAGAGTACTGAAAATATGCAATCGTGTTTAACCTGCTATATTATTATTCACTCTATTATAAATTTTAAGTATATATGAACAGATACTGCATTGTAATAGAGTCAGTAATATTCAAAAAAAAATCGTTAAGTATAATAATTTAGTCTTAAAATAATATAATAACGATATGGAATGTAGAAAATTAAATCCAAGCACAATATGTGAAACTACTATTTATCATGGTTGAAAAATCGCTAGGCGACAATTAATCTATGTCTAGACGTTCGTGTATTTTTTTCTTCATTAATTTGATAATAATTTTCTGAAAAAGATTGTATTCTCCTTGGATTTATATAAAAATCATCCATCACCCCATGTTAGGGTATATGAATAAATTTGTATAATATGCAAAGACAAAAACAAGAGAAAAGTTTGTTGGGTTAACGTTAAATCAAAGACGCAATGTATTGTAAAACTTTGAAAATAAACATTATTTTATGGTCCTAAAAGGTGATCAAACCACGTGATTGACCGCTGCTGACTCTACAAACACCCACGTGCAAATGTAAACCTATTCCATAAGTATATGTATATAGAATACTACTTGTCAAATTAAGTGCTCTTTATTATTGTCAAGATCATACTTTATTATTATCATAAAAAAATTTAGTTAATAACAGATACACGACTCTAGCTACTTTCTTATATTTACATAGCAGTTAACGTCATGTTCTAGAATCGAGATGTATGTTGATGAGATGATGTTAAATTTGCCATTTAAATCTACTGCTCCGAATTGAAAGAATTGATCAAGTTGGTAGACCAGGATTCTCGTACCAAAATGTCACGAATTTGATTCTTACAAGCACTCTCTTAGTCTAATTCGTTGCACAATGTTTTCCTAGTGCGATTTGTCTCTCTTCTGTGCAGTGATTTGTGGGCAATATATGATATTACTACATTAATTATTTCTTTGTGTACTAGTCATATAATACTTTTCTAAAGAAAATTAAACGAAACAATATCTAAAAAGTCAATCTCCTATGAGATGGATTGGTCAAACACAAAAATAAATCACTATCTACAACACATCTAAACAGAAGTTGGTCCATTTTTGTTTCTCCCGACCCCTCTTATCAATGAAAATACATTAGATGATCTCACCGGAGTTTTTGTGATCTCTAAATTATAATATATATTTTTTTGCATGATAAATATAAATAAATGAGATATCCAAAATATATAGCTGTCAACATTAAGCTGACAAATTTAGAAATTGCCACTGTGTCAGCCACATATGACTTAAAATTAAAGACATCACTAATTCTCACGAAGTCTACAGTAAATATTGTCCATTAGCTTAACTATTAACTGTATCGAGCCCTCTAGTTATTTTCAAAATGAACATCATTTTCATCACTCAACCAATTTTGAATTGAAGCAGCCATGGCTGTAACAATCTAATTAATAGACAATCTAATTAGTATATGATACTCAATCTTTTTCAACACAAACAAATGTGTAACCCAGGATTTTCACCGTTAAAACACAGTGACTAATTTCCTTATTGAATTGTAGGCACCTCTAAAGATAAGACAGTTGGTCTGATAATTTTTTCCTCAGTACTAAGTATATCATAATAGAATTTACTTGCGCAGCATTGAATGTCACGTTTCAATAGCAAGATGTTAGATTATTTAGCCCTCAAAATCTCAGCTCAACCATTGTCCTTTCGTACTACTTTAAAGTTACAGTGCACATTATAAGTTTTAAAAATGAAAATAACATTTCTCATCAAGAAAAAGAGAGCCCATGTGAATTATTATTATAATTATTAAGGTTTAATTTAAACCCAAGTTGTATATAGAGGCATTGATTAATGACAAAATTTTGTCATATATTGTGTGCCCATGCCTAGTCCTCATGAGCTCACTCTTTATGCACCATTTTTCCTCTTCCCTTGCCCCGTGCACTGGGACCCTCTCCTCTCCTGGTGCTGTTTACCAAATCACTTCACGACAACTTCTTCCCCATTAAAATATTGACTTAAACAACTTAGAACAAATCTCATATTCACTCATCAATATTATTATTGTAGACATTAATACATTATTATATACATCTCCTCTTGGAATTTGTCTTCATTTTTATTTTTTTTTATGTTATTGGTCCATTCTTATGTTTTCAAACATTTTTTTTTTTGTTTTCATCATTTTAAATTCAATTTCATTGCGTAGAGAATATGGATTGTAACTTTCATTAATTGGCAGATATTAACCTACACTTCTTTCTTAATTATATTTCTTTCTTTTTTCATATTGCTTTCAAATAAGATATACCGGAGTAATAATTTTAAAGTTTTAAGTTGAACTCTCTATGAAAGTTGTCTATTATCATTTTTTAATTGAGTCGATCAGTTATGAATAACTTAGACTACTTTACATCCTAGTGGTCATTTGTCGTCTAGAGTCACAAGGTGTGCTTCACTCAGAGCGCGCATTAGGATAGAGGTTGTGATCTTTCCCTAAATCATCAAAGAATGATAGTGTATGATAATGAGAATGTGTCCTTTTTCTACTTCCTCAACTTTAAAAAAAAAATAATGGAGGTAGTTACAACTTACAAATAATATATTAAATACGGGTAACATTTGGTAAAGGTGCAACTATGCAAGGCTGATCATTAGTTGAGAAATGCTAAGCGAATTATCGAAAGTAAAGACCTTGTCGTAGCTTGTGAAGAGGATTTTACACCTGCTTCTTGATAAATGACAGGGAAATGAGACTTATCACCGGACATTTAAAAAAAATACACTTTTTATTTGACTGGGGACCAGTATAGACGTATAGTCTTCCGCAACTCCATCCAACAAGGTATAATAAGCTCAACTCGTCTCATCAATTATATATATTGTATACCTACCTAGCTAGGTAATGTGAAATTTTCATATGAACTATTATAATATATACTATGTCAATAAATACTTAAAATACTTTTTAGTATGATTTATTCATATATCCATTTACTCATTTATTTATATTGTTTAGTTCACAAGAATTTTCTAGGAAAGTACAAGGAATTAGACTAGCAAGGGACATGAGATGCCATGGTTGGACTATTAGACAGCTCCTTTATAAAGTGTAATATCTGCGGCCGTGCCAATGATAAATACCCCACCCTCCCATTGCTCTTTCCCCTCATCCGTTTCTCTCTCTCTCCCCAGGACAAATTTTCAGAAAGAGAGAAGCAAAAAAAGCTCTAAAACTCCATAGCCATCAGAGAGAAAGGATTTGCAGAAAGAATTAATTGTNTTTTAAAATAATAAATAATAAATAATAATAATAATAATAATAATAATAAATAAATAAATAAATAAATAAAAATATTCATCACTTCTGATGGTTCAAAATCATTGCATAGCTAAAACAAAATTTTACGATATAATGATCGGTCAAATTAACTAAATAACACTTTTATTTACGGTGAAAGCATTACTCAAATAATTTAATGTTTGGTACTATAAATTTAGCATTAATTACACTTTGAACCCACAAAGTTTCTATGAATTTAATTTCGTCATTAAAATTGGAATTCACTTTCAATTTCATCCTCACATATTCCACTTTCTTTTTCTTAAAATAAAAAATAAAAAAATGAAGAGGATTCTATCTTGTTCTTATCGTTCACGCAAGTCTTCCACAAATGTTCTAATCGTTAAAGAACAAATCAAGATTCTAGCTTGCTTTCTAGAAGACTTTACACCATAGATTCGATTCTTTTGAAAAATATATATAGTGAGTACTGAGTAGTATATTCAAAATCAAATTTTACTTTTGCAATATTATTCATTGAATGTTTAGTCGATTTTCAAGTATAAATGTATAATTATCAAAATTTTAAGCGATTGTTGTACAAAATTACATTTCTTGATTAAATCATGGCTTACTTTTCATTGATTGCCATAAACAATCAATTTGATGGTTTAGTCAGAGAATACCTAAACGAGAAGGAATTAGAATACTAAATGCACTTTAATTTGTTCAACGTCACTGCACACGAAAACTTCTGCAGTCATGCATGTAACTTTCTACATTATCATACACACAATTTCTTTTACATGACAGAAAAAAACTTACAATAATTATTATTTAAACAGTGTTTATTGGGTAAATCTCATTTTGTATAATTACATTAGAAAGATCATGCGCGACAAGAGTTCAATTAGGGTGTTAGCAAGAATCAAATTTGTAACAATTAACCTTTAGGTCACTTATTTTGAAACATGCTGAATTATAAATAAAAGAGCCCAAAACATTAATCTAGTGAGTGAGAAGTTTCACTTAAAATTTGCTTCCAGCAACATGGTGAATTTTCATTTCTAAGGAACCCGAGTTTAAGTTTGAATTTGGGTTGAGCTCGCTAAAATTATGTTAGACTCGATTTATCACTTTATGTGCTGGTCTATAAGTATTCTTTTTCAATAGAATTTAAACTCTATAGTACCGTCTTTAATCATGACTTTTAAATCAGGCGAGAACCAATTAGTTGAAAGAAATAAAGAAAGGATAACTACTAGAAACCCAAAGCCCACAAATCTTGACTTGTCCACACTACACTACAAGGAAACTTCCTATAAATACAAAGCATAAATGCAAGCAGAAGATCAGAATAAGCCATTCAGGCCGGGTGAGAAATTAAAAAGAAGACAAACAAACATTAGTGATAATGGCAGGAGAGGAGGGGTTGAAGGTGGTGGGATTTTGGGTGAGTCCATTTGTAGCGAGAGTGAAATGGGCACTTAGAATCAAAGGCCTTGAATATGAATACATAGAAGAAGACATCTTCAACAAGACTCCTTTGCTTTCCCAGCTGAACCCGGTTCATGCAAAGGTCCCTGTCTTGGTTCACAACGGGAAGCCATTGGCTGAGTCGCTGATCATCCTCGAGTACATCGATGAGACATGGAAGCATAATCCTTTGTTGCCTGCAGATCCATATGAACGTGCCAGGGCTCGGTTCTGGGCTGGATTTGCCGAGTTTAAGGTATGTAATAGATTAACCTCATTAGCATCTATCTCTGGTTTTATGGTGTTCTAGCTAGCTAGGATACTCAACTCTTTGTTAAAGTAGCATTGCATGTGGTTAGAGTATGTAATACAGTCAAGTTGGTCAAACTGTTAGCTTAGTTACTATAAGGTTTCAAGTTTAAACTCTCAGCCACAGCACATATTAACATTATTGATTTAAATCCATCATGTAACTTAGACTAGTGTACTATACTTCTTTATTTCTTTGTGATTTGCTGGCTAAGTGGAGCGGGAAGGTGTGACCCTCCAAAACCCCCAATTTGATGGGCATTGCTGGAAATTAGAGATTTTTCAACCACCGAAAAGTGGTCAAAAATCATCAAAATTTAGTAGAAAACTACTGTTCCGACCAACTTTCCGACTACTTTTGAGATCCGAAAAAAGACTCGTTGATATTTTCGATCACCCCATGCGGTGGTCGGAGATACCATCAAGTTAGTACAAGTGGTCGGAAATTCTAACCATTTTCCGACCATTGTAACCCTCGGTCGGAAAAAAAGGTCACTTTTTGAGACCATTTTTTTCGATGGTAGAAAATGAGGTGGGAAAAACACATATTTCCAGCCGTGCGGCAGGCTTTTGGTGGGTCTAACAAAGGCCGCTCCCCTACCCTACACGTCATGGTGGAGCTCGCCCCGCTCTTTTTGTGGGGCAGGACAGGTTAAGCCTATTTTAACGATTCTATTAGCTAGAGTCAAAAAACAAGGTTTATCTCATACACACATTTGAACTATGATTGCGAATTTAATTTTAAAAAAAAATAAAATTGCATGTACTCTTGAGTGACAGTTTAGCCTGTATGGCTGTATGAATGATGTGTATGCAGATTCTAAACCCATCATGGGAAGCACTGTGGTCCAAGGGGAAACAGCAAGAAAGTGCAGTAAACTCAGCCATGGAAGCCCTGGAGAAGCTGGAAGCTGAGCTTAATGGGAAGCAGTTCTTTGGAGGGGAGAAGATTGGGTATTTGGACCTTGTGGTAGGATGGGTTGCCCACAATCTCCCCATTTTTGAGGAAGTTGCATCAGTCAAAATCTTTGATTCCCAGAAATTCCCTGCCATTGCTGAATGGAAGAACAGGTTTCTGAATCACCCTGTCATCAAACCTGACTTGCCAGACACAGAGAAAGCCTATGCTTATTTTGACAAAAGAAGCAAAGAGTTGGCTGCTTCCTTCTATTCAGCCAACTAGGGCTGTTATTGCCGGCATGGACAGCTCAACTGATTATATGGGTGAAATTTGAAAGCAAAGATCAGGATCGAGTCTCACTGTTAGTCTGTTATTTGAATTGTCATAAATAAAATTTTAATGTAATTTTAAATTTAAGATGTACCTCAATAGTTATTGGCTCGAATATGTTTGAATATTAGGTTGTTTGATTTGAGTATTAATTATTGAAGTTATGAATATTTTATGATTTTCTATAGTCAATGGAATAGGTAAGTGATGGAGAAAATTAACCTGGATTTAAATTAATTAACCCATTAAAGAGATAAGGATGACAAATAATGTATTCAAAGAAGTTAAAGAATACATGGGCAGCTAAACTGGTTGCAGGGGTAAAGTTTAGAAGAAAAGACCAAGATCGAGTCTCACTAGCAACAATGAAGTGCAGAGACTCTTTGTGCATTGTGCACCCTGATCCACAATATAAATTGCCGTAATCTTGGATCAGATGTGGAAAAAATTGTTGGGCTGGATGTTCGTTTGGGCCCAATAACACTATATGCCCTAAGTGCTGAAACTAAGGCCATGTTTGGTTCGCAGGAAGTAGGCAGGAAGTGCACTTCCACGGGAAGTGAGTTCCGAAATTGCTCTTTCCCCTTGTTTGGTTCACCGGAATTTGTTTTCCGTTGGAACTTCAATTCCTCATTTTTGAGGAAAATAAAATCCGAACTACACCCTAGGATTTTGTTTTCCGGTTCTAATGGGAAGAAAAGTTCCTTTGTCAAGACCATTTTACCCTTGTTGTTTTCTTCTTCCTCACCCCTTTCTTTTGATTCTTCTCGCTGATGGACCTCCGCTCGCTGCTTCATCCTCTGCCGCCGCAAGTTCACTTCCTGCGCCGCCGCCTCCGAGAGTTCACTTTCTGCGCCGCCGCTT
>NXFB01000877.1:14134-29675 GCA_002525835.2 Ipomoea batatas
GGTCTACACAGCTATGTGGACCACGGTCCACACAATAATTTGCCTATGTTATTTATTTATACTAAAGCATATATATTGCTCAAAGTACTCTACGGAGTACTATTTTGGAATATTAATTCCAATACTACGGAATTAATTTTGAATTAATACCAATTTTAGCTTTTAGAATTAATCTCCAAATTAAGTTGTCGGATACAAAGGTTAAATATCTAAAATTATTTTAGATGTTAATGCCATTATATATTGCTATTTATTTCTTCATCTCCTATAAAAAGCTTATTTTAGTGTTGGACAAAATTGTTGGATGCTTTTTAAGAACTTGAAAACTGTTGTTTTCTCTCCATCTCTCTCAAGCTAATTGTTGCAGACTCTCATATGATCAGTTCATATAAATCAAGACCTCAAGGATGAATTTTAGTCCCATTGATCCCACTGGTGCAATTTGGCAGGTTTTCCAAGCTGCCCTCTCCCTGCATTCTTTTAACTGTTTCTTCAGCCATCATCACCTGAAACAAGAAGAGACAAGCAATTAAGGACAATACATATCACAACACAAAAATCCAATCCAACGAAAACAATTGAATATTTTATATTGCTTTTTCAATTCATTTTCTTGGCTGATATATATGATTCTCTATTGACTAGCAACCTAGTTAACATAAAATTAATCTAATATATATATATATATATATGCATTGAAGTCATATATACTGGTACCTCCATATTGTTCATCCCAGCTGTTGTTGCAGGATAGTCCTGCCATGCATTATTGAGCAGTGAGATGTCCAGCAAGTCATTCTGGATTTCAGAATTATAACAAAGGGATTGGTCCAAGTGATTATCAGGAAAAGATGGTATGCTCATTGTTGATATCTTAGGTGGCACAGTTAAATGCATCCCAGTAACTCCTTTTAAGGTCTCCTCAGCCATAGCCACCTGCAATTAAGTAGCAGACTATATAATTTAGTTTTCAATACCCAATTCTAACTCTAACAATATCTGCATTGAAACCAATTCACTTCAAGTAGTTCAAGGCCTTAACTCTATTAGGGGTGATTCTTCTTTTCATTTCATTCTTAGAGATATAAAAAAAAAAAAACTTATGAGTGATTTTTCTCAAAAGTATTTTTAATTTGCACTAAGCTATCTGCAAATCAGGCAGCCCATATGTTGGTTAGGCAGTCTGTTTCTACATCTGATTGCTCAGAGTGGCTTTCATACCCTCCCCAGTCCCCATCATCTGTAATGTGTTATTCTCTGATTTGAATTAATTTTATCGTTTATTTCCAAAAAAAGAAAAGAAAAGAAGCAGAGATCAAAATGTTACCTTTGCTCTCAGTGTCTCATTATCTGCTTCCAAGATTTTCTTGTCAGCTAGTGCAATGCTGAGCTTTAGGCTTATTTTAGTGACATGCTCCCATAAATAGGAGTTTTCAGCTTTCATTTCAGAAACCTAGCAAGGGAAAACAGTTAATTTGTGAGTAACTACTTTACCTTGAATTGGTTAAAGAGAGAGCATCAACTTAATCAGTAACAACAAGAGAATTGAAGTAGCTAGATACAGACCTGTGTCTCCAATTCCTTCAGATGCTCCTTCTTTTTTCTTCTTGAACGCTTGGCAGCTTCTTTATTGGCCAGCAACCTTGTTAAAATAAAATTAAATATTCATTCTTCTCATCAACTAATAACAACCTTACACCCGGTTTGATTGGAGAAAAATTATAATTTCACTCCCACCTAATTTTCAAAGACAAATTATTGTGGTCTACGCAGTGTTATGTGGGCCATAACAAAAAAATTCAATTTTTAATATACTAAATTACATTATCTGTGTACTGAAGGTACATTATACAGTTTAATGTAGGTTTAATACTCAAATAATGTACTTTTCTTGTATACAATATATATTGTTAATATATTAAAAGTACATTATTAGTGTACTGAATGCACATTATTTGATAGTATGACCCACACAATAATTGATTTTGAAAGCAAGCAAATTATTCCTTTGTTTGATTTGAGAGAATTGCAATTATATTCTCTCATTTTCACAAAATTAGAATATCATGCCTCTACTCTTGCAAAAAACTGTCTACATCAATAACTTATGAGAAGGAGTAAAAGTTTGGAGTATAAAATAGGAGTCCAACAAGTATTTTCCGTTTTTCAATTTCATGGTTTTTGGAAAGAAAAATAGATACATTGACACAAAATTACAATTTTCTTTTCCAATCTAAAATTGATGTTTCATTTGATTGCTATAATAAGTATGGACATTTTGACCTTTATACTACTTATTCGCTTTCAATTCGAATAGATACAAAACATTGGATCTAAATTGAAATTTCAAATAGTTTTATTCATATAAATCAAAAATTAAAATTAAAATTTTCACTTTATTCCCACACTATTCCTCTCCTATGAAATTGTAATTTCTTTCCCCCAACCAAAATCCCTGTTAATCTTTAGAGTGTTTAAGTTATGATATCAACAACACCAAATTGGATACAAAAAAGTTGCTTTTTCTACAAGATTGACCATCCATATTCCTTTTGCTGCTTTTCTTCACTACAAATATATAAATTGAGTAAAACTATCAATGTTATAATAATTCTTACCTCTTTTCACGTTTTGCATCCATTTGGTTAATTCTTTCTGCTTCCCCTGTAGTTAAAAAAAACAATTAGCTTTTTTCTATTAAGGGTGTGTTTGGAAAGCAGGAAAATGACTTCTGGAAAATGTTTTCTGGAAAATGGGCCATTTTCCGGAAAATAGTTTGATTTCCAGTGTTTGGTTGCATTTTGGAAAACTGTCTTTGAGTGTTTGGTTTATTTTCCGGAAAATGAGTAAAAATGTATATTTATATACTTTTATTATATTGTTTAAAATGTAAAAATATATAAACTAATAATATTTATTATAAATAAAAAAAATCAAAAAAAAAACACAGCATTGTCGTTGCTCTGGTTTCGCCGAAAACCAGAGCAGATCTGCTCTGGTTTTCGGCCAGCCCTGTCGGAAACTAGATCCAGCGGAAACCAGTCCGCCGGACTGAGAGAGGGACGGCTGAGCCGTCCCTCCCTCAAAAACACCATTTTCTTCTAGGGCGGAAAATGACTTCCGCCCAAATTTGGCGGAAGTCATTTTCCGGCAAACTATGCTCATTTTCCCCAGTCAACGAAAATTGATTTCCGTTGACTGGGTTTTCGAATGCATGCCAAACACCCAAAGCCCGGAAAATGATTTCCGGAAATCATTTTTCGGGCTTCCAAACACACCCTAAAAACTTTTGTACGAGAGTTTTTGTTTTACCTAGAGACATGCGTTTTTTAGAAGATGAGAGTGTCAGTAATTGATTATATAATTGAAACTATTAAAAGAAGGGTTGAATTTAAAATCATATATATGTTGTACTACTCAATAATTTTTCAGCACCACTAACCTTCAAGAGGCACCACGGACTTAGGACTGAAAACGGAAGCCTCCATGCTACTCGACTAACAAATAAATACGATATAAAACAAATAAATAGAGGTTGGACTAAATTTTCACTTTACATTAAATTCGGGATACGTTTGAAAGAGAAATTACGGTGATTAAGGGGATATGATTACAAATTTCTAGAATTAAGTTTTCTAGATTTCAACAACTGAATGATGCATTTAATACATATTGGTGGGCGTTGAAAAGGTGATCATGGGAGATTGTGATCGATTAATATCCATTCGAGTTGAAAAAATAAGCATCGGGTTGCGTGCTACAATAAATTTCCACGCGTTCTTAACAATATGAGTGTAAAATTAAAACGTTTTTTGAGCAAGAAGGCTGCTGAAACTTAAGGATCCATGTTATTCCACTAACAAATAAGATAAGATATAAATCAAACAAATATAAATTTCCAAATACCACATTTCCATTTTACCTGAAATGTAGGCTACGTTCGGAAGAGCAATTACAGTTATTCACTAATTCAGCTGTGTTAGGAGCTAACTAGGGATACGANTACTTTATTCCATTGATGTTTGATTGTACATTCTTAATTTTTCTTGGTGTGAGATTCTCTAAATAGTCTTTCAGCCTTTATTTCCTTGTAGCCTTTTTCCAGCCTAATTTTCATTTTCCTCTTTGTTGCTTTGATGTTTTTAGTTGCTCTAGTAATTAAATTGATTTTATTTATCCATTTCCCATTTTATATAATCTATGTGTTTCATCTTGAATGTACTTGTTGATTATTCTGGTAATTTTGTTGCATATCAGAGGATTACTATTGTTTCTGCACTTGCAATAAAACCCAAAGGTATGCTAGTTTTCTTCTTGTGTTTCTTCTAAAAGTCCGCAAATTCTTGTTCTATTAGAATTAGGCCTTATGACACACCTCTTTATTTGTTTATCCCTAAAAATGAGAGTTTTTAAATGTGATTGTGAATTTGTTTATAATATAATTAAATACTTTTATAAATAGAGTCTCCATTTAATAATTATCAATTGATTTGGTATATAATTGTGGGTTTATTAATAATATAATTAAGTAATTAGAGTTGTCATTTTTTCACAATAATATACATAGTCGTCATTTGTAGTTATCAATTGATTTTAATTATAATCATTGATTTATTAATAATATAATTTGGATCACACTTGTGTAAGGCCGTCTCACGAGTCTCAATTCGTGAGACGGATCAAATCAACATAATTTAGGTCATAAAAAACCAACAAAAGACCAACTCTTAATACTAACCATGACCCAAATTATGTTGACTGGACCAGTCTCACGGATTAATAAGTTCCGAGAAACGGTCTCACATAAGTTTTTGCAATATAATTAACTATTTTACTAAATAGAAATGTCATTTAAAAATTATCAATCGATTTTAATAATGATCATTGATTTATTCAGAGTATAATTTAATATTTTGCTAAACAATGTTGTTATTTAACATTTATCAATTAATTTTAATTATGATTGTTGATTAATTTATAATATAATTAAAGATATTACTAAACAGAGTCGTCATTTAGTAATTCTCAGTGGATTTTAATTATGATTATGTATTTATTAATAATATAATTAAATATTTTACTGAATATAGTAGATTATAATTGTGTAAGTGTAATCTTTTAAATTTAGAAAATAGAATGTAACATTGCACTTTAAAACGAAATTACATATATCAAACTAATATTATTTATTTGATTTCATTATTTAACGTCAATACGAGTATGCTTTAAATTAATCTTACCCCATTTGTACAATTTGTGTTTAATTCAATTAACAAAAATTAATTCAAATTATTTATAATTTAATTTTTAAAGTAAGTAATATTTTTTTCTGTGTGTATATTTTTGTTGGTATATTCTAAATTAAATTAATCTGAATATATTAATTAGTTTCCCATTAATTCATAAATTTATAAATAGGAAAGCATATCATATTTCTCTGTATAAATCTTTGGAAAGAAATAAGGTGAAATATTGTAGGGAAAAGATAATGTCCGATACAGCTAGCCGCTATTTGCATAATAATACACTTTCCTTAAATTTTTATTTAGTTATCTCCGCATATAGTAAAATAGAGACACAAATAAGTAATTAAAAAGTGAATTAAAGTGTAACGTCAAACCGTTTCTAAGTGTGGTCACCGAACAAATTAAAAAGTGAATTGAAACGTAACGTCATCAACCCGTTTTAATTCTAAGCACCACCGAACAAAAAAGTCACACAAGTAGCACTTCATCTTGCTATTGACTTCTTATATATAGCGCACCTTGATCAAACTTCATTGTTCACCAGAGACAAACGAAATTGAGCAAGTGGACTTAGAGTTGAGACAACCTTGTTGTTATTATTTGCTTAAACAATAATGCTTTTTTGAGAGTTCTCAATTTCATTTGAGATTGAACTTTTTCTAGTTTTTGCTCTACTTTATTCCATTGATGTTTGATTGTACATTCTTAATTTTTCTTGGGGCAAGATTCTCTGAATACTCTTTCAGCCTTTATTTCCTTGTAGCCTTTTTCCAGCCTAATTTTCATTTTCCTCTCTGTTGCTTTGATGTTTTAGTTGCTCTAGTAATTAAATTGATTTTATTTATCCATTTCCCATTTTATATAATCTATGTGTTTCATCTTGAATGTACTTGTTGATTATTTTGGTAATTTTGTTGCAGATCAGAGGATTACTATTGTTTCTGCATTTGCAATAAAACCCAAAGGTATGTTGGTTTTCTTCTTGTGTTTCTTTTAAAACTCCGCAAATTCTTGTTCTATTAGAATTAGGCCTTATGACACACCTCTTTATTTGTTTTATCCCTAAAAATGAGAGTTTTTAAATGTGATTGTGAATTTGTTTATAGTATAATTAAATACTTTTATAAATAGAGTCTCCATTTAATAATTATCAATTGATTTGGTATATAATTGTGGGTTTATTAATAATATAATTAAGTAATTAGAGTCGTCATTATTTCAGTAAAATGTGCATAGTCGTCATTTATAGTTATCAATTGACTTTAATTCTAACTAATACTAACCATTACCCAAATTAAGTTGACTCGACCCATCTCATAGATTAAGAACCGTGAAACAGTCTAACATAAGTTTTTTCCATATAATTAACTATTTTACTAAATACAGTCATCATTTATGAGTAGTCCACTCGCTGGGTGAGGGAAACGGCTTTGAGTTGGTTGAAGGTGGGGGTCGAACTCGCGACGAGGGAGTAGTCCACTCGCTCCGGCAGCGGTTAGGAGGTGATGACCTAACCTGTGCCCGAGGAGTCCGACTACCTCTCTGAACTTGATTGACACTCACTACCATTCCGAGCATAGCTTTAGAACATCGCCCTAGGCTGCCCTACTATTCCCTTTTACCTTTCTTGTTGCTTTTTGCTTAACGGATAGTTTATATGTTTTTTAATGTTACACGTTTACCAAACTTATAATAATATTTGGCCAATGTGTCTTAAGCTTGTTTTGTTCAATGTGTTATTGCATTGTCTTGCTTTCTATTTTGTGATTTATTTGCTTATTCATTGATCGCATGTGGTAGAGGATGTTTGGAGGATGGTTGGGTGAGGGAAACGGCTTTGACTTGGTTGAAGGTGGGGGTCGAACTTGCGACGAGGGAGTAGTCCACTCGCTCGGGCAGCGGTGAGGAGGTATTGACCTAACCTGTGCCTGAGGGGTCCGGCTACCTCTCTGAGCTTGATTGACACTCACCACCATTCCGAGCTTAGCTTTAGTACTTCGCCCTTGGCTGCCCTCCTATTCCCTTTTACCTTTTTTGTTGCTTTTTGCTTAACGGATAATTTGTATGTTTTTTAATCTTACACGTTAACCAAACGTATAATAATATTTGCCCCATGTGTCTTAAGCTTGTTTTGTTCAATGTTTATTGCATTGTCTTGCTTCCTATTTTGTGATTTATTCGCTTATTCATTGATCGCATGTGGTAGAGGATGTTGGGAGGATGGCTGGGTGAGGGAAACGGCTTTGAGTTGGTTGAAGGTGGGGGTCGAACTCGCGACGAGGGAGTAGTCCACTCGCTCGGGCAGCGGTTAGGAGGTGATGACCTAACCTGTATCCGTGGAGTCCGGCTACCTCTCTGAGCTTGATTGACACTCACCCCCATTCCGAGCTTAGCTTCAGTACTTCGCCCTGGGCTGCCCTCCTATTCCCTTTTACCTTTCTTGTTGCTTTTTTGCTTAACGGATAATTTGTATATTTTTTAATGTTACACGTTAACCAAACGTATAATAATAGTTGCCCCAACCTCACACAGGCTGAGATAGATAAAACTTAACACAACAGCTGCCTATCTCAACCAACAAACATAACATAGCTGAAGCGAATTAAAACTTAAGGGCGTCATGCCACATCTAGGTATAAATACAGCCTAGATGCACAGGCTAACCATAAAAACGAACTAAGCTGTCATAGATATAAATCAAAAGAAACAAATCCTCAATCCATAATCCACAATCATCCAAAATTACCCAAAAGACTAATCAAGAGTATATAATAATAATATCTCAAGGCACACAGGCCCAACAACTCAAAGTCTAACATCATAACTAAGTCTACGCATCCTCAGATAGAGAAACTCTAGCGCGCTCTCGCATAGACTACTCCATACCTGGAAAACACGCAAAGAACCATTAGCAAAAGAATGCTAAGCAACCACCATTCACACCCGCAAGGAGATATAGATATACATAAGCTTATAAATAGGTTTACGCACCCATATAGAATATAAACACCAACGAACTGCTCAATAGTTCAAAACGGATACTCAACAACAACAAGCTGAACAAATCATAACCAAAACTCATTCGAACAAAGCCAAAGTTCAACGATGAAAGCATAAGACAACAACGAGTCATAACCAAGATATCAACTGAACACAAGTATAAGGAATAACCAATTNAATTGATTTGGTATATAATGTGGGGTTATTAATAATATAATTAAGTAATTAGAGTTGTCATTTTTTCACAATAATGTAGAGAGTCGTCATTTGTAGTTATCAATTGATTTTAATTATAATCGTTGATTTATTAATAGTATAATTTGGGTCACACTTGCGCAAGAACGTCTCACGAGTCTCAATTCGTGAGACGGATCGGATCAATATAATTTAGGTCATAAAAAACCAACCAAAGACCAACTCTTAATACTAACAATGACCCAAATTATGTTGACTGGAACAGTCTCACGGATTAATAAGTTCCGTGAAACGGTCTCACATAAGTTTTTGCAATATAATTAACTATTTTACTAAATAGAATTGTCATTTAAAAATTATCAATCGATTTTAATAATGATCATTGATTTATTCATAATATAATTTAATATTTTGCTAAACAAAGTTGTTATTTAACATTTATAAATTAATTTTAATTATGATTGTTGATTAATTTATAATATAATTAATTAAAGATATTACTAAACAGAGTCGTCATTTAGTAATTCTCAGTGGATTTTAATTATTATTATGTATTTATTAATAATATAAATAAATAATTTACTGAATATAGTTGATTGTAATTGTGTATGTTTAATCTTTTAAATTTAGAAAATAGAATGTAACATTGCACTTTAAAATGAAATTATATATATCAAACTAATATTATTTATTTGATTTCATTATTTAAGGTCAATAAGAGTATGCTTTAAATTAAACTTACCCTATTTGTTCAATTTGTGTTTATTTCAATTAACAGAAATTAATTGAAATTATTTATAATTTAATTTTTGTAGTAAATAATCTTTGTTTGTGTGTGTGTATAAATACACACACATGCATATATGGTGTTTCTTTTAATTTTATAATTGGTGCATATTTTCGTAGGTATATTCCAAATTAAATTAATTTCAATATATTAATTAGTTTCCTATTAATTCATAAATTTATAAATAGGAAAACATATCATATTTCTCTGTATATATCTTTGGAAAAAAAATAAGGTGAAATATTGTTGGGAAAAAAACAATGTCCGATACAGCTAGCGGCTATTTGCATAATAATACACTTTCCTTAAATTTTTATTTAGTTATCTGCGCATATAGTAAAACAGAGACCCAAATAAGTAATTAAAAAGTGAATTAAAGTGTAACGTCAAACCGTTTCTAAGTGTGGTCACCGAACAAATTAAAAGTTGAATTGAAACGTAACGTCAAACCGTTTTAATTCTAAGCACCACCGAACAAAAAAATCACACAAGTAGCACTTAATCTCGCTATTGACTTCTTATATATAGCCCACCTTGATCAAACTTCATTGTTCACCAGAGACAAACGAAATTGAGCAAGTGGACTTAGAGGAGAGACAACCTTGTTGTTATTATTTGCTTAAACAATAATGTTTTTTGTGAGTTCTCAATTTCATATGAGATTGAACTTTTTCTAGTTTTTGCACTACTTTATTCCATTGATGTTTGATTGTACGTTCTTTACTTTTCTTGGTGTGAGATTCTCTGAATACTCTTTCAGCCTTTATTTCATTGTAGCCTTTTTCCATCCTAATTTTCATTTTCCTCTTTGTTGCTTTGATGTTTTTAGTTGCTCTAGTAATTAAATTGATTTTTATTTATCCATTTCCCGTTTTATATAATCTATGTTTTTCATCTTGAATGTACTTGTTGATTGTTCTGGTAATTTTGTTGCAGATCAGAGGATTACTATTGTTTATGCACTTGTAATAAAACCCAAAGGTATGATGGTTTTCTTCTTTTGTTTCTTTTAAAACTCCGCAAATTCTTGTTCTATTAGAATTAGACCTTATGCCAAACCTATTTATTTGTTTTATCCGTAAAAATGAGAGTTTTTAAATGTGATTGTGAATTTGTTTATAATATACTTAAATATTTTTATAAATAGAGTCTCCATTTAATAATTATCAGTTGATTTGGTATATAATTGTGGGGTTATTAATAATATAATTATGTAATTAGAGTTGTCATTTTTTCACAGTAATGTACAAAGTCGTCATTTGTAGTTATCAATTGATTTTAATTATAATTGTGACACCCCAACCTTACACGAGCTGAGATAGATAAAAACTCAACACAACAGCTGCTTATCTCAACTAACAACAGAACATAGCGGAAGCGAATTTAAAACCTAAGGGGCGTCATGCCACATCTAGGTAAGATAACACAGCCTAGATGCACAGGCTAACCATAAAAGCTGAACTGTATAAACGATAATCTTTAAGTCAAGTCTCGAAACATCCAAACACTAGTCAAGAGTTTATAAAGTCTCAAATGGCTCACAGGCCAAAGCATAAATCTAGAAACATATCCACTATCTAAGCCTCCTCATACGGGTGTATCTCAATCGCGCTCACGCATAGACTTTAAGGCAAACCTGGAAAACACACAAAGAACCATTAGCAAAAGACTGCTAAGTAACCACCATTCACACCCGCAAGGAAGTATAGATATACATATAAGTTGTAAATAGGTTTACACACCCATATAGAATATAAACACCAACAAACTGTTCAATCGTTCAAAACGGATACTCAACAAGGATAAACTGAACGAATCATAAACCAAGACTCAGTCAACAAAGCCAATATCCAACAACGAAAGCATAATACAATAACGAATCATAACCGAGATACCAAATGAACAACAATCCAAAAGGAACCAACCAACCTCAACGAGAACATCAAGATATCAACCGATTAGCACAAATGACCTACAACAACCAACCAAGAAAGAATCCCAACTCCAACCTCCAAACCCTCGAACCAACCATCGAACCAAGTCAATCACATAGTCAGAAGTCAGAAGTCAAGAGTCAAACCCGGAAAACCNGCCGTTATTAATGTATAATACCTTCCAGCACAGATGATGATGAAGAATTTGAAGATACCTAATTAACGTGAGACTGCATGCAAGATCGAGTCCAATGTGGAGAAGGGATAGGATCATGCTGTGATACGAGAGAGAGAAGTGAGAGTGAACCCACGCCAAGTCTTCATATTCTTATCCAAATATATCTTTTAACTATTTGCCCACAAAAGTGGAAATTTCCTCCCCCAAGGGTCTGGTCTTCACATCTCGATTTGACAAAATAGTGGAAGGTCAAATCACGATAACTTAGCGGCCTCTTAGGTGAGACGACCAGTGTATGGTGCGGCCACAAGAATTTCACTATATTGTGTACATGTAACTCCATACTGTAACTGTCAAGCCTCGATCATGCATGTGTCACTGTTCACAATAAAAAATAAATTAGAAATAAATTTCACTAATCATAATTTTAATACTCAAATATTCTATCTTTACTTGTAGAGTCGATCTGTTCTAGTTGGTCGTATGCAAAACCATCTCATGATCAATTTCAAATGTATTATACTTTTTTACAAAATATAACTCTTCCATATCATTTTTGATTAACAAGATTTGACTCAAATTATTTAAGATTTAACTTAATTAGTATATAAAATTATTTGGATAGAACTATTTTCTCATATCCTTAATTATTTAATTTGGACTATTTGAATTGGGTGGCAACTACGCATCCACTTCATCATATATATGATTTGGGATTAATACCAATTCAAACCTTTACATTTTATAGCAATTTTTGCTTATTTCTTTACTTGGAGATTTTTTTTTTCTTGCAATGTTTAATAATAAAATTTTATCATTTTATTTGCATTAAAAGATATTAACTTCTTTATTTGTTGATTTTATACTCTTGAAATGCTACTTTTCAAAAGTATACCAATAATGCAATATCAATGTATGAAAAAATTTATTCTACAATTTCTTTTAAGAATACACATAGTCTTATTAGTGCTTCAAAGATAAATGTCATAATACATTATTCAAATAAAGTAATAAATTTTATTATTAAGCATTGTAACAGAGTTAATAGTATTCAAAAAATATAATTGTAACAAAGTATAAAAGTTTAAGAGTTATTATTATTATTATTATTATTATTATTATTATCAATAAACTATTATTAAACCTTTAAATTATACTCCCTATTATATTATAACTTCAACAATTTATAGCTTACCATACCCTTTGACAATTAAGAATCACACACGTCAACAAAATGGAAACCAAAATGTGAAGTCCAAGTAGATGATCAATTAAAGTTGCTTTCGAACTCTCTTTTAGGTGAGTCGTCTGCATATAGGGCTTTCTTAGTATTTTTTTTTTTTTATAATTTATAAATTATTATACAGAAATAAGGTTTACTCAATGCATACTTCACTAGTACAAAGAAGCACATAAAACACCCACATTTAGCTACTGTTCTTGTAAAAACAGTAGTGTATTCTCAAAGAAAAACGCGCGGTGGCAATTTTATAAATAAGTGGAAAGCAATCCGCTACTGTTGTTTGTTAAAACGGTAGCAGTTTAAAAGGGAAAAAAACGCTTTTTATATTCCGCAACCGTTCAAAGTTGAAACGGTAGTGAATCATAATCTATAATCCATCGCATACGCTGCACAGTCCGCACCTTCTCTCTCTTGACTAGGTTTGGCCATTCCAGATCTACCTTCTCACTCTTGACTCTCCCTCTCCCTTTCTCTCTCACTCTCACGCCTCCACCCTTACCGCCACCACGACGCCTCACTCTCCCTCTCCCTTTATCTCTGAAACTCACGGCCCCACCGCCACTTCTCACTCTCACGCCTTTGCCGCCACCGCGACGCCTCCACCGCCATCACGATGCCTCCACCGTGATGCCTCACCAGCCGCCGACTCTCACTCTCTCACTCTCTCTCAGATCGGCCGAGACCATAGGCTCAAAGGTAGAACTCAGATCTATCTTTTCTTTTGCTTTTTTTTTTTCTTAAAATAAATATCATATCTGCCTTCTCCGCCATCAGGAGCGACCAAAATATCATTCTTAAAATAAACATGGACGGTTTTCTCTGCTTGTTTTTGATCGATCATTAATGTATACGGTGTAGATCTCTGTGTGTTTGTTTGTGTGGATATCTGCATTTTCGTGTGGATCTATAAATATTTTTTTTATTTGTAGAAGAAGAAGAAGAGAAGTGGTTGCCACAGCCGCCAGTCCCTGTAAGTGTGTCAAGTTTATTCCTTTGATTTTTGTTTTGTTCTACGGCTTGATTGCTCTAGGGTTTAGGATATATTGCTTTGACCTTGCTGGATTCTTTTGATTTCCTTCATTTATAACTGTGTGTGTGTGTGTGTTCTGCTGTTAGTAGCATCATTTAAGCTCTAGTTTGAATTGGGAGTGTATATGATGTAACATTGCACTTTAAAATGAAACATTACACTTTAAAATGAAATTATATATATCAAACTAATATTATTTATTTGATTTCATTATTTAACGTCAATAAGAGTATGCTTAAATTAAACTTACCCCATTTGTACAATTTGTTTTTAATTCAATTAACAAAAATTAATTCAAATTATTTATAATTTAATTTTTAAACTAAATAATATTTTTTGCTGTGTGTATATTTTTGTTGGTATATTCTAAATTAAATTAATCTGAATATATTAATTAGTTTCCCATTAATTCATAAATTTATAAATAGGAAAACATATCATATTTCTCTGTATATATCTTTGGAAAAAAAATAAGGAGAAATATTGTTGGGAAAAAACAATGTCCGATACAGCTAGCCGCTATTTGCATAATAATACACTTTCCTTAAATTTTTATTTAGTTATCTGCGCATATAGTAAAACAGAGACCCAAATAAGTAATTAAAAAGTGAATTAAAGTGTAACGTCAAACCGTTTCTAAGTGTGGTCACCGAACAAATTAAAAATTGAATTGAAACGTAACATCAAACCGTTTTAATTCTAAGCACCACCGAACAAAAAAGTCACACAAGTAGCACTTCATCTCGCTATTGACTTCTTATATATAGCGCACCTTGATCAAACTTCATTGTTCACCAGAGACAAACGAAATTGAGCAAGTGAACTTAGAGGAGAGACACCCTTGTTGTTATTATTTGCTTAAACAATAATGTTTTTTGTGAGTTCTCAATTTCATATGAGATTGAACTTTTTCTAGTTTTTGCTCTACTTTATTCCGTTGATGTTTGATTGTACATTCTTTATTTTTCTTGGTGTGAGATTCTCTGAATACTCTTTAAGCCTTTATTTCCTTGTAGCCTTTTTCCACCCTAATTTTCATTTTCCTCTTTGTTGCTTTGATGTTTTTAGTTGCTCTAGTAATTAAATTGATTTTTATTTATCCATTTCCCATTTTATATAATCTATGTTTTTCATCTTGAATGTACTTGTTGATTGTTCTGGTAATTTTGTTGCAGATCAGAGGATTACTATTGTTTCTGCACTTGTAATAAAACCCAAAGGTATGCTGGTTTTCTTCTTGTGTTTCTTTTAAAACTCCGCAAATTCTTGTTTTATTAGAATTAGACCTTATGCCACACCACTTTATTTGTTTATCCGTAAAAATGAGAGTTTCTAATTGTGATTGTGAATTTGTTTATAATATAATTAAATAATTTTCTACATAGAGTCTCCATTTCCTAATTATTAATTGATTATGTTTATAATTGTGGGTTTATTAATAATATAGTTAAGTAATTAGAATCGTACGTCATTATTTCAGTAAAATGTGCTTAGTCGTCATTTATAGTTATCAATTGATTTTAATTATAACTAATACTAACCATTACCCAAATTAAGTTGACTCGACCCATCTCATAGATTAAGAACCGTGAAACAGTCTCACATAAGTTTTTGCCATATAATTAACTATTTTACTAAATACAGTCACCATTTATAGTTATTAATTTATTTTAATTACAATCGGTGTTTTATTAACAACATAATTAAATATTTCAGTAAATAGAATTTTCATTTAAAAATAATCAATTATCAATAGGTATTATGTACATGTCGCAATTCCTTTACTTGTAGATTTTATTTACTGCATTGTAGCTCCAATTCTTGATCTTGTTTTCAATTCACCTTAAATTTACAAAGAAAAAAAATCGGGGAGATATATAGAAATACTTAAATAATTGTTGTCCCACATGTCTTAAGCTTGCTTTGTT
>NXFB01000880.1:6815-22419 GCA_002525835.2 Ipomoea batatas
AGGTGGCTTGAAATTGAATTCTATCGTTTCGCTTCATTACCAAAAAGCTTTGCATCATCGGAGTTTGTTGGTCTTTCTTTGCAGAGTATAGTTCTTTGCAAAATTGGAAGATAACTCAGGTATATGATTCTAATCTGACATGCTATATGCTGTGTGCATGTGTGTTCTTTTTTTTCATCAAAGACTTTATATATACTTGTTCTATATATTCTCTATCTTTTCTTACAGATATTAGACAAATTGACCCTTTTGGATCTTAGCTTTTCCGAGTCTTTTTTAGAAATCCCATATTTTGATTGGATGCCAAATTTGATGAGATTAGTCATTGAAAGATGCTGCAATTTAGAAGAGGTCCACGAATCCATTGGAAATCTTAGCAAGCTTGTTTTATTGAATTTAAGTGAATGTTGTAAGCTTAAGGAACTTCCTAGCTTCAATCAAGTTTCATCTCTCAGCTCTCTTGATCTTTACAAGTATACAAAATTAATAAATTTTTTTAGAAATTAAGACAAGAATGCCATATCTGGTGGAGTTGGGTTTAATAGAAGTTGGAATCATAGAACTTCGCCCCTCATCGATCCAACAACTGCATGGCCTCACTAAGCTACGATTGGTTTGTTGTGAACATCTTGTATGGCTTTATAATGACTTATGTGAGCTGAAAAATCTCAAAGTTCTTGTGATTGAACGTTGCAGAAATATAAACTCATTGCCAGAAATGTCGAAGGCTTGATCTCGTTGGAATACTTGACCTCTGTAGTCAACTCTCCTTATCTTCTTTCAAATAAGATGTTTATTCAAAGACTAAAGTGATTCCTTAACCTTTAAGGATAAAGAAATGTAATTTAATAATTTTATCAAATATCAAACTTTTTCAGTTTTTTGAAAACTCAAATATCAAACTTTAAGAAGCTTAGCTTTGACTTGTTGACTTTATTTAATAAATATAAATTAATATATTTTCATTTCTAAGATAGTGGATATTACACTTCACTGTATACAATAGGTTATTATATTACTTTTGATTCTCTTATTCTTCCTCCTTTTATCACACTTTTTGCTAACAAGAATGCTATAGAAACTCAAAACGATGTCGACAGTTGATACCAACAAACTTTGTATATCTCTTTTAATTGTAAAGGTTCCTTTCTATTTTGTAGCTTAGGTAGAAAAAACCAAAAAATCATTAACTCCTACTGTTCGTTGTGATATAATACCAATAAACAAAACACTAATAATTATGGAAATTAAAAAAACAGTGTCTTGAATAGGGGGGAAGGAAGAATTATAGGAGGATTTAAAACAGTTGTGAGTACTTATCTTTGAAACAGATGCCACATTTATAAATTCACTCTGGTTTGGACGGTATGAAAGTTCACAGAATAGATTAAAGAAATTTGTGAAGCATGCTAGACAGCCTACAATACATGCACTTTATTTGGCTACAACATTTTGCTTTTCTAAGTAACATTATTACATTACTGTGTACTTAATTACCTTCCCCAAAATTGTCAGCCACACCAGTGACCAGTTTATACCAAGGAGTTTTTCCAGTTGCATCAATTCTGATAGCTGTGGGCTCTGTACTGCTTCTGAAGCTTCAAGTTGAAATCTTTCTTCTCTTTTATCTTAAAGGTTACTACTTTGTATATCTCTTTTAACTGCAAATGTTCCTTTCTATTCTATAGCATAAGTAAAAAAAAAATAAAGATCAATAACTGTAAAACATTTAACTTTTCTAATTACCATTACTACACTGTATACTTAATAATAAACTGAATAAACTAACAGTGAATAAACTAAAAACATAATAATCTAACGGTTAAGTGGTTAACGAACTAAATACTTCAAACAAAGTGCAACATATTAAGTTTCTTTTTTAAAGTATAACACAATAATAATTATGGAAATGAATAATTAGAAAACGCAATGTCTTGAATAGGGGAAAAGAAATTATAGGAGGAATTAAGACAGTTGTCAGTTCTAACTGGTTTGGATCACATGAAAATTCACAGAATAGATTCACAAAAAATCTCAAGCATGCTAGACAGCCTACAATACATGCACTTTATTTGGTTACAACATTTCAATAATTTTATATAAATCAAACTATCAACTATCAAAGTGAACAAATAAATCAAACTAATTTGGATTCTAGAGCACTTCAATTCTGCTGTGTTATTTTTTTGTAATGTAAATCAAAGTATCGAATAATCAAAGTGAACAAATAATCAAATAGAATCTATAAAATTAGTATGCAAGTTAGTAACTTACCCTTGGGAACACATTCAATAACTGGAATAATAAAGAGTTAATAATAGATTTATTTAATTACACTGTAGTCTATTTAATTACCTCCTCAAAACTGTCAGCCAGACAAGTATATGCCAAGGAGTATTTCCAAATGCATCAATTCTGATAGTTGTGGGTTACTATGGTCTGTTTAAATGTTTAATTGCCTCCTCAAAACTTTCAAGCAGACCTGTATATGCCGAGAAGTTTTTCCAGTTGCATCAATTCTGATAGTTGTAGGTTCTATACTGCTTCCGAAGTTGTAAGTTATAATCTTTCTTATTTTTTTTTATCTTCAAGGTAACAACTCTGTATATCTCGTTTAATTGCAAATACTCCTTTCTATTTTGTTTTGTAGCATAAGTAGAAAAATTAAGGATCAATAAATCTAAAAGATTTTATATTACTTTTCTAATTAACATTATTACAATGTATACTTAATAAACTGAATAAACTAAAAACTTAATAAACTAACACTGTCTACTTAATAAAGTAACAGTGAATGAACTAAAAACTTAAAACACAATACAAAAACATTTGAGTACTAACTCGTTTGGAGCACATGAAAGTTTGTAGAATAGATTAAAAAAATTTCTCAAGCATGCTAGACAACCTACCATACATGAACTTTATTTGGCTACAACATTTCACTTTTCAAATTAACATTACTACATTAGTGTGTAGTTGATAAACTAGCCTTGAATAAACTAAAAACTTACTGAACTAACATGAATGAACTAAAAACTTTTTTTTTAAATGAACTAAAAACTTAAAGCAGAGTACAACACAATTTATTTGGAGCCAGGAGACAAATAGAACTTAAAACTTAAAACTTAAAACTAAATATAACATATATGAAAACAAAACAAAAAATTCTCTGCAGTATCCACAATAAACAGCAATGCCTTAGGACATTTTCGATAGTTTCATCATCAGGTGAAACTTCATGTGCCTTAGCCAAGTCATACACTCCATCTTGACATATAACAAAAAATTAATAGACAAAATGCACTAATGAACAGAAAACCTCAGTAAACACTCACTTCTAGATGTCCCAGTTCTTTATAAGCTTGACCCTGTTGGGAAAAATCCCACTGCCTGTGACAATTAAAATCACAGACCCGAAACGGTACACAAATACGAGATAATACAAAATAGCCCCAAAATAAATATCAACACAATGAACACAAGATTTACGTGGAAAACCCCAAAACGGGGAAAAAACACGGGACCACAACCAACAAAGTTTCCACTATAATAAATCTCGGGTACAAAGTTTCAGGCTACCACATGAACCATACATCCATAAATCATCAAATACAATATCTATAGGCCAAAAACATTCTTTCACATTCACAGGCTAAACATAATAATATCTCGTACTCAAAATATTCAACTACCACGAATATGATAAAAATGAATACAAGTAGTACGAGAATAAATACAAGCTGACCTCAAAGTATTTGATGAATATAGTATCCAAGAGCTTCAGCAAATCCACGACAAAGTTGAGCCAAAATGAAGAAGAAAGAAAATAGATGATTTTTCTTCTTCCTTGCTGCTGCTTACTGCCGTAAAGAGAGAAGAAAGAAAATGGGATTTTCTTCACTCTGCTTCACTCCCTCTCTCACTGCCGAAAAGGGAATTAGATAAAGAAAGTGTGTTTCCTCCTCTGCCATATGCTACTGCCGAAAGTGGAATAAATGGGAATTGAAGACTAAAGCCAAAAATTGAGCATCATGTGAAGTCACAAAAGTCATGCCTGCCTCCACTGCCAATTCCATTTCTTAGTCAACAATTGCTAGCCACTTCTAATTCCAATGCATTTGTAATAAATGCTATGCTTCCTCTTGAAGCTATCCAAAAATCAGCATCCAATACTAATAATATATTATAGTAGATTCAAATTAATATGGTCCAAATTTGGGTTATTTACCACATAGGTGGGAAGCCCAACCCAACAAATCTCCCCCTCCCGACTATGTGGAAGATATCGCCATCCCGGCGATAGAGCAACAGACCTCAAACTTTCCTCTTGGCAACGCTTTAGTCATCATGTCTGACCCATTTTCATCAGTATGAATCTTTTCGAGTTCAAGCATCTTACACTCCAAAATATCTCTAATCCAATGATATCTTGTGTCAATATATATGTTTTGACATGTAATGGAACGTGGAGTTCTTTGCAAGATGAACTACGCTCTGACTATCACAGTAGAGCACATACCTGTCTTGAACAAACCCGAGCTCCTGAACAAACTTCTTCATCCATAGCATTTCTTTACTGGCCTCAACAGATGCTATGAATTCAGCTTCAGTGGTAGACAAAGCAACACACTTTTGCAACCTTGATTGCCATGAAACCGCTCCCCCTGCATAGGTAATCAAATAGCCTGAAGTAGATTTTCTGGTATCAATGTCTCTGGTCATATCTGAATCAGTGTACCTGGTAAGAATATGTTTCCCTGTACCAAAACACAAACTCAGACTTAAAGTACCCCGAAGATATCTCATAATCCACTTCACAGCATCCCAATGATCTTTCCCTGGATTTGAGAGAAATCTGCTAACAACACCCACTGCATGAGCAATATCTGGTCTCGTACGTACCATGGCATACATCAAACTACCGAAGCTGAAGAATAAGGAACTCTTTGCATTTCTTCCTTCTCCTTCTCACTAGAAGAACATTGCTTCTTGCACAACTTGAAATGCATATCAAGAGGTGTATTGACTGGCTTAGCTTCATTCATATGAAATCTCTCGAGAATTTTTTCAATGTATTTCTCTTGAGATAACCACAACTTCTTGTTCTGCCTGTCACGAATGATCTTCATCCCAAGAATTTGCTTTGCTGGTCCCATGTCCTTCATAGAAAAAGACTTACAATCAACATATCATCAACATAAAGCAGCAGTATAACAAAGTCATCATCAGAATATCTGTTCACAAAAACACAATGGTCTGAAGAGGTATTCTTGTACCCATGCTTACTCATAACAGAAGTAAACTTTTGAGTTAATACCTCCATTGGTCCTCCGAGTATTAGCGATATACCAGTGGTGGTCCCTCGTGTTTAAAACGACCAGGATGCGTCCTCTGACATTTTAAAAATAACCTCCCGTGGTCCTCCGTTAGGTTTGGTGTCAAGTGAACGTTAAGTGTTGAGGGCAAAATTGGCATTACCAATATTTTATCCTTAAGCTTTACTACGCTGATGAATTTCCCCCAAATCGATTAGCCCTAGCCCTAACTTCTGCGACGAGCGACGAACTTGGATTCGAACGAAGCACTATCCCAACGAAGCACTATCCTCAACGAACGAACCAAGTCGAGAAGCACTTGCAGTCGNGCCCGGGGTTGGGATAAGGGAGGAACCTACGGGAGGGCTGGAGTGCCATGACCCGAGGTTGTAGGCCTCACTCTTACTATATGAAACTAAGGAAGTTTTAAAGACGAGAAAAGAGTTATTTTGTAACGTCTTTGAGAAAGAAATGATTTTGTCTTACGAGACGAGTGGATGTTGTTTCACTAAATGTTTTCAAACCTTTGTCTACTTTTAAGTGACAAATGGATTTCCTTACTTAGCCGTCGTGCTAATTACACTTCATTGTGTCCTTTATTAGATGCAGATTAGTGTGGACTCTAGTAGCCCGATGAGCTCTAAACAAGATGGAAGTGGATGTCGATGTTGTAAGTTTAGCCTGTGCACTTAGAGTGGAGTTTGTCAAGAGGTGATAGAATCCACTCTAGGTGTGGCGGTAGCACCCAGTTTTCTGTTGATAAGATGTAAGCTTCCGCTGATGTATTATTACGGATTTGTAATAAATGTAAGAGTTGAAAATTGGGGTGTTACAGTTCACAAGGATATGGATGTGTGTGCAAGTAGGATATAAAGCCCAGTTCGCACAGAATCACGTTGGTCCATTATTCAATGTGTGCGCGGCTGCGTGTGTTCGTGTGCATGGTTTTTTCAACTCATTACTTATGCTACATGCTGCGTCTTAGTGTCTGCAACTATTCTTCTCATCGTATTCTACCCACTTTTCATCAAAATTGGCACACAGCTCGCAAACAATCAATTTCACATCTGTTCTTGCGATGAATAAGACTCATCTATCTTGATGTTCGTGGTTTTCCTATGGCAGTGATATTAATTATGAAATTACTAACCTGAGTCGTTCTTCTCCATGCCGGTTGCATCTCCGTCTAGGTCTTCCCCTCTCTTCGCAGAATTTGGATTCCGGCGTCGCCGTGGTTGGCGATGTGAAATACGTAGACTAATCCTACCATACTTTCACTACCTTATTTCTTGCGCTAATTGATTCCTAATATAACTCATTATTTCTTTCATATTCATTTGCCTTAATTACCCTTTGATTCTATCATATAATTATTTACTTCCATTTATTTCCATCCGTCCATCTCTTCTAATCTAAAGGCCATCATTAATCCACATGTTTGTATTTTAAGGGTGTTTGCATGTGAATGCAACCCTATATATATATATATATATATATATATATATATATATATATATAGATATAAATTGAAATCATACAGTAGATATAAAATTTCATTACCTATTGATCTCTTGATGTGCATAGGACTGATGTCTTTTACAGACACATACTATGAAGGCATGTTGTACTGGAAATGATAATTTTTGTTTCGAACAGGTGTTTGAGAGTGCAACTACTGGAAGAAAATATGTGGTAAGCTGTTGAATGGAAGCAAAGCTTTATATAGAGGATGAAGAAATGATGATCTGTTCTTGAGCAACGAAAACATGAAGAGTCTTGGAAGAAGGAACATCAGCCTAAACGTTTCACAATCCAAGAACAATTTAATGCATCCGACAGTGTATTTTATCTGATTGTGATGATTTGAATTTGCAAGGTTTACATGTATTATTATGTATAACTAGTATGCCACCCGTGCGATGCACGGACTAAATATTTGAAATATAAATTTTATGTTATATTCTTAAAAACAATTAATATTATTAATTTTAATATATGAAAAGGAAATATGAGTTTATTTTTTATTTTTTAAATTTTGTTGTTCACTTATTATTATAACATTATGGTCATAAAGATGTGCAATTAAAATAGCAATGGATATTTAAGGTGGTAATGATGTTTATTGGAGCATATATATACACATTCTTGTCTACACCTAAGCTCTAATTGTTCCATACACGTCTTGTAAAATAATCAATTAACACTACAATAATAGCAACTACAATTTATATATTAAAGTTTAAAATTCTTTAAAACTTCATTGTATACAACATTTCATATATAAAAAGGAAATATGAGGTTTATCCATTTATAATTTTTTGTTATTTAATTATTACTTGTTAATTCTCCTCAATAGCCTAGGTATAATCCTCTTTGACATAAGACATAATAGGGGATCATACCACTTCATAAACCCATAGCATGCATGATCCATCATAAAAAATTACAAAATTGAAAAGAAAAGAAAAACATCAATTCAAAATTACCATAATTCACTAATCATACACTGCATCATAAATTAACCTCATTTCTTAAAGAAAAATAAATTACTAAGAGATAATTGAAAAAACTAATCATAGTAATAATTATATTCCCATGAAAATACAGTATATAGACACACACACACATATATTTATAAAATTATTTATTTAATTTAATAATAATAATAAAAATAACAATATTATTAATAAATAATAATAATAATAATTATAATAATAATACTTAAAACAACAACATCGGTTACTACTACTACTACTAATAATAATAATAATAATAATAATAATAATAATAATAATTAATAATAATAATATAATGTTAATGGGCTGCAGCCCAATTCAATTATCTAGCCCAATAGAACCCACAACCCAACTATAAATACTACCCAACCCTTTTCAACCCAACTTCATGCCTTCATCTCTGCCATTTCATTTCCGCGTCTTCATCTTCGCTTTCCGAAACCTCTCTGGGTCTCCCATTTTAGGCAGCAAACTCTGACCTGCTACGCCTGCGAAACTTAAAAAGAAATCCCTCAAATAGAGTGTGGAGGTGAAGCCAGTATCGCAATGAAGCCAGTATCACAAAGACCTAAATCAGAACAAAAAAAAGACCACAATGTAGCTATACGTGTTCGGCGACATCCATCGGCCTAAACTTTGTTCCAGGTAAAATCTACACTATCTAGATGGTTTAATTGTGTTTTTCGAACACAAAATGCCAATTTAAATGCTTACATCCAAACCCTAAGTCGTTCTACTACAGATCGAAATACCCATAGGCATCAAAGATGAATTGAAGATAAAATTAAGCAGTTTGCAGTTCTGTATTTCAACATGCACACATCTTGAAGGTTCAAAAAATCAGTAGAAAGAAAGGACCCATTAAAGATAAGTTTTTTTTTTTAGTAATATTTATTTTACTGTAATAATACTATGAATTCCTAATTTCTACTGTACTATAATTACACTTACACTGTTATGCGAACCATATTCTTTACTACAGAAAATTCATAACTGAAAATGGAAGATAAAATAAAATAAAAAGGCAAAAAAGAACTTTTTGGTAAAATATTACAATTATTTGAAATATATTAACAACATATATTTTTTCAACAGAGTACAGCCGAAATTTCCATCTATTGAAGTTGAGCACAAACCAATTACATGTGAGATATACTACACAAGTAAATCTGTAAAAATATAATTTACTAAATATAAGACAGATAAAAAGATAAGTTGGAATACTGCCTTTATTGGAATCTCCATACTCCATGCTTCCTCATACTTGTTTAAGCTATTGATTACAGGCCACATGTTTAAGATGAAATTTCATACTGAAATAGAAGATTGCAAGTGACTTAAAAGNTTATACACTGAAAGTTTATGACTGGTTATCCCGAAGATTAGACCCTGAAGGTCATGAATGATTTATGGTTGTACTCTTTTTCCCTTAGCTAAGTTTTTTCCCACTGGGTTTTCTTTGCGTAAGGTTTTTAATGAGGCAACCAGTGCAATACATATTTAAACGTACCATGTACTCTTTTCCCTCGGCTAGGTTTTTCCCACAGGGTTTTCTAGCGAGGTTTTTAATGAGGCATGAGTATGATAAGATGATGACCAATGGAAAACGTTATTAATCAGTATGGCATCATCCCAAAAATATTCATAAGAAAGGAGGAGCACACGAACTTGATCTTCAATGATGTCTTGATCAGGGGGAGCACATATTGTACTCTTTTTCCCTTATCCAAAATTTTTTCCCAATGGGTTTTTATTTGGTAAGGTTTTTAACGAGACAATATAGTGTTCATCATTTGGACATCCAAGGGGGAGTGTTATGAAACAAAAGAAAAATAGTGGATGTCCAAGTTGTGGTTCGAACCATGGACCATTCTCTTAAAAGCTAAAATCTAATCCACTTAGCTATCACGGCTGTTAGTGACAGATTGCAGAACATTTAATAGTTAAATGTTGACTGGAAAGCTAGTTCAGGATGGAGACAAAAGCTATGGGTTAGGGGAATTGAACCCGTGACCTTAGGCTGGCAGCTAAGCTTTTAGGCGTTTGACAAATCCATCCAGACTAGGGCAATTATATGTAATTACTGTGCATATTTAATATTTGTTTATTCATTTCCGGGTACTATAAATACCCCCTCCAATCTTTGAATAAATCATCCAAAAACTTCATATACAATATGCTTCACTTCTTTCCCATTTACAGACTTTTGGCCATTTCCATTATTATTATTATTATTATTATTATTATTATTATTACTTTTATGGTTATTAGTAGTAGTAGTAGTATATTTTATAACACTTTCCAACAGGCCAACATAGCTATAGAGTCAGTTCTACTTATTAATTTTAATTTGTTTCAAACATGTACAACTTAAATATCTTATTATCCGATGGAGGCTTGAAGGGTCAAATTCAATATCTTATCATTGAAACATGGAGCTTATGCTACGAAAATATAAATAAATAAAATTGCATATTCACTATTAACTACTCCGTATAAGTTTTGAGATAGGGATAAGCGCTTGAGTTGACAATTGTTATTATAGTAGACAGGTGTTGGGAGACGATTTGGAGTGCATGTAAGTTTTATTTTAATAAATATATTGAAATCAGGTTCGAGATAAACAT
This sequence comes from Ipomoea batatas, assembly GCA_002525835.2. Classification (NCBI taxonomy): domain Eukaryota; kingdom Viridiplantae; phylum Streptophyta; class Magnoliopsida; order Solanales; family Convolvulaceae; genus Ipomoea; species Ipomoea batatas. Next base: position 17,274 of record NXFB01000880.1, read on the forward strand.
ATAATTTTAGTCATCTTGCCCACACATGCACTGATTTTTTACCTAATGGTATGGGTCACTGAGTTATCGTGATCTATCCTTCTATTATTATGTTGGACATGGTATATGGGTATGAGGATAAGAGAATTTCATTTTTTGTGGACAAGAATTATAAAAATAAAATATTTGGTTTCATAAGGAAAACAGTTAACAACACACCAATGCGAGGTTAATTGTCAAAACTGGAAATACTTTATGACATGCATGCATGTGAAATGCTAAAGTATTTAATGCTCAAAACAACTGTACAATTAGTGGGACTAGTCGCATTCTCTATGCCGTGACAGGCGGTATAATACTCTCCCAAGTGTCCACGGATCCTATATTTTAAGAAAAACAAAAATGACATAAAATTTTATACATAAATAAATTCATATAGATAATTAAAAAAATTAAAAAAAAAAAACACACACACACACTCATACTTTTTAAACTAGAAAAGACATGCATGTCTAGAAAAAAATATTTAGGAGCTTCATTAAGTAATTTATTTACTCCTCTTTAAAGTGAACTGCCTTTTGGTAAAAATTATCAAAATCACTCAGGTAAATCGCAAGTTGCGCGATCAATCTATGCCCACATGTCTTATTCTAGTTTTCATATGTTCAAATTTGAACTCTCACACCATACACAATAGTGACTTCAAGTCAGATGATGAACCACTACACTAAGTTCGGGCGTTGGTACTTAGAATTCTTGTTGCTATAATTAGGGTTGGGTGCTACTTAATTGAAGGAAGAGTGATCATATTTTAGCCATTTCTTCCGTGAACATGGGTTTAATTAATGAGGTCACAGCCTCTTCCCCTTTTGTCATTCTGAGCTCAACTACCCCCTAACCAAAGAAAGAAACGCTCTTTAATAACCTTTTTTCATCGCACAAGAAACTCCATCTTATCATCATCATCATCATCATCATCAAATCATCAATCAATATTCAATCCAAATCCCATCCACCATGGATTGGGTTTCATGGCTCTCCAAATCCACTCTCGAACCTCCTCTCGTCTACGACTACGCCCTCACCTTCGCCCACAACGAACTCGACCAAGAAGACATACCGTTCTTCAACCATGAATTCCTCCAAAGCATGGGCGTCTCCGTCGCCAAACACAGGCTAGAAATCCTCAAACTCGCCCGGAAAGAAAAGGGCAGAAGCAGTAACAGTAACAGTAGCAGTAGTAGTTCGAAGCAGAAGATTTTGTGGCTGGTGTTTGCGGTGAAGCAAGTGAGGAAGAATCTGGCGAAGCAGGTTCGGGGTTGGATTCGCCGAGAGGATTCCCCCGGCAGCCTCACGATTGTGTGGGCGAGGAATTGCAGTCTGAGATGGAAGGCGGCCATGTTGAAGAGGAAGAAGACTAATAATAATAATCAAGAATGGGCGCCGAGGATGATTGCTAACGTTAACACTACTCCTCGTACTAATAAGGTTTTGGGTGGTGAGGGAAGATTGATGATGTTGACGAATGGGAGCCCGTTGGTGGATCATCGTGATGCTTGGAGCTACAGCTCCGCTTCTAGCTCCCCGAATCTTCGTTACAACGAAGACGAGGACGAGGAGGAGAAGATGGGCGGCGCCGGTGACGGAAAGTACTGGTCACCCACCATAGAAGACATCAAGTGGGATTCAATGTTTCAGAACCTGAAACCCACCTGAAAATCTTCAACTACTCTTAATTAAAGTCTATAATTACTGCTTTGATTCTAGGTGTGAATTGAAGATAAATGATTTATTATTATGTTGTGCAATCCCTGTTTTAATAACTTCTTCTTGTTGGTTGGCCATTGAGGTACTTGTTTTTGGTAATTTTAGATAGGAAGAAGGTCTACTCGACTAATAATACATTTTAGGATGATGAGGGAAATCAATCTGTCATTATTTGAGGGTATGCATTGTGTAAATTTCTATGTTAGACAGTAAAGGATCACAATGAGTAAATTCAAACCCCATGTTGGAGGGGGCAGGTTCGATTAGTTTAAGTTGTCAATAGTTGACCGGTTAAAAATAAGAAGATCAATAGACGGTTCTCAATGAAGTGTTAAAACTTAAAATTTTGTTATTATTAAATTAATTGTCTGACTAATTTATACAAAAAATCCACTAATAATACTGCTATGCTCAAATAAGTGCAGGTTTCTGTCTGTTTCTTAAGGAAAAGATAGCTGCAGCTAATCGGCAAGACATTTAATGTAAGACAGTTTTGCGTGGTATGAATTTGCATAAGTGCATGTGCAGTAGTAGGTTTGGTTAGACAAAGACTTGTAACAATGTAGGCCAACCTTAATTATGGTTCACCAGAAAACCGTAAACTAATTAAAAGATATGCATGTTTTAAGAGCATAGACTCCAGCAAAATAAAAGCAATAATCAGAGTCTCAAACAGTTTTGAAGCAATGGCAGCCTTTGTGTCACATACAAAACTAGCATGCAATGCAGAGTGCTATGGCAGTATTTGAGGCCCTTGTCGGCTTGTTGCTAGCCTGCTAGGCAGCCATTGGGCCACCTTCATCTCCTAATTTCAGCTTTTCTTTTTTCTTTTTGATGTTGAGCATATAATATATAAACATACATCCTAATTTCATATAAGATGTCATTGACAAATGGGAGGTTTCTCTCATATACGGCCCAGTTCAAAGGTGGTTTTGTTGGACTGGACTGATTTTCTTTATAGAAAGACTTGAACTGAACCTTTAGGTCTCTAGGTCAGGACCAATCTTAGGCTCAGGCCCTAAGTCACTTTGGGCCAAGCCTAAACCAGATGGACCATATTGAGAATCCATTATCCAAGAAATGTGGGTAAGATGAAACTCTTCTAAGAGCATCTATATTAGTATTTTTTTGAAAGGTAATGCATGCATAAACCAGTATTAGCGATCATTACGGCAAATTATACCATGCACCACGGTGCACATAGCAATGTGCACCACGTACCTAAACGACGTCGTTTTGAGCATTGTAAACTAATCATCCATTTTTTTGGAAATCACGTTTTCCGTTTCGCCCGGTCTCTGTATTTATGTTAATATTCTGTGTATTCCAGGCAATCATTCTGTGTATTCTAGGCAACCGTTCTGTGTATTATTCTAGGCAACCGTTATGTGTATTCATGTTAGTAACACATGTGATGTGTTTGTGCATTCGAATGTTTAGAAGGATGAGTTCTGTGTATTTTGTGTCAATATTCTGTGTATTCATGTTATTAACACTGGTTGTGATGTGTTTGTGCATTCAAATGTTAGGAGGATGAGTTCTGTGTGTTTATGCATTCGAATGTTGGGAGGATGAGTTCTGTGTATTTTGTGTCAATATTCTGTGTATTCTTGGCAAACATTATGTGTATTCTAGGCAAACATTATGTGTATTCAATATAATGATTATATGTATTATAGATAATGAATTCCCTGGAGCCATTCGCGTCAACTAACATCTGTGTATTTTGTGTCAATATTCTGTGTATTCTGGGCAAACATTCTGTGTATTCTAGGCAAACGTTCTGTGTATTATAGATAATGATTATGTGTATTATAGATAATGAATTCTCTGGAGTCATTCGCGTCCGCGCCCACTAACACCAAAACGACGTCGTTTTACGTACGTGGTGCACATTGCTATGTGCACCGTAGTGCAGGGTATAACGATTGGATCATTACTGTGTGGAGTGTGGACCATGGTCTACCCAGCTGTGTTGACTATACTATCAAATAATATAAATTTAGTATAAAAATAATGTACATTATATTTAGAGAATTTACATTATTTGTGTACTAAATATACATTATATTCGTGGGGTATGTGACACTCGCGTTCAGGGTTCTATTCTCACGTAGTCACGTCACAACAAAGCCAAGGGTAGAGAGGGAAGGGCGATGGGCGAAGTAGGCCACAGGCAATTTGGCTCGACAAAGCTCCAACTTGTCAAACGGTTTGGCTCGTCAATCCAATGGGTTAGCCCAACTTAACTCAATAACTCTATAGGGTCAGCCCAATTACCTTATTTTTCTATTGGGTTGATTGTTTTTGGGTTTTAGCCCTATAAATTTTAGAGTTTATTTGGCCAACCCATTGATTTAGGGCTAAATTGACATCCTGTGCATAATCCCTCACTGTTGTTTGCGTATAATTCCTCATTACTTTGTGTACGCATAATTTCTCACCGCTGGTTGCCGTTGATTTTCATTATTTTTTTAATTACAAATTATAAATTAAAGTCAAGTTTGTAGTCAGTACGTATGTTAATTTTAAATATATTTTTTATTACAATTATAAATTAAAGTCAAGTTTGTAACCAGTACGTATGTTTAGTTAATCCAGTACGTATGTTTATTTTTTATTAAAATTATAAGTTTATAAATCAAATAAATAAACAAATAATTAAAATATAGGATAGTCAAATTTTGGGTCCATAAAAAATTAAGAAAAAACTCCAAACTAATGTGGAGAAAGGTTTTGTGATTGAGTGAGATAGTGGATGGTGAAGTGAATGTTAGGGCCCATAAAAAACTGTACAAAAAAACTCAAACTGAAATTGATGTTCTAAGTCTATTTTGTTTGCAACACCAAAACTTGTCCACAAATATGAAATCTCTTGTCTAAAGGGTCTCCATATTTTAACTTGCTAATAGAATTGTGGAGAGGTAAATAATAGTGACTTAGTGGCTATTAATTGAGAAGCAAATTATATTATGACTCATAGTTTACATTGCAATGTGTATCATTGATAAATGTTCATTTTTAGTATATTGAAAGTTCATTTTGAAGTATATACCAAAAAGAAAAATAAATAAAATTCAACAAACTAAAAATTAAGAGTTAATTCTTTCTTTTTTATCCTATATTTATAGATAACAATCCACTTTTAAGAATTTTTATCAAAACATCCACATTTTATCATAATATTATTGTGACAATGACCAATTTTGAGCCTCTGTTAACAAAATAGTTTTAAGGGAAAAGATACATACAAATAGATCAATGAACTATTTGGGAGATAGCAATTAAGTCATCGAACTCGAATAAACTCCAAATTCATCCATAAACTTGGATAAAAGAAAAAAGACCAATTAGCATTTTTAACAGGTTAACAACAAGTTTGTGCTGATTGAGATGC